>PVHY01024090.1:0-20071 GCA_004024945.1 Uropsilus gracilis
CTCCCCTCCCCTTCTCTTCCCTCTTTCCTGAGACTAGGTCTCTCTATTTTGTTCAGGGAACTGCAGACTCATGTTGCAGGGCATACCATGGACTCAAGTGATCCCCAGCCTCAGCCTCTCAGGTAGCTGGGATTACAGGCACACACCACCAACACCTAGCTATTTTTTGAGACTAGGTCTTGCTGTGTTGACCTGGGGGGGGGTGTCTCAATCCCGTAGACTCAAGCAATTCCTAGTCTTGGTCTCCTGTCCTAGGCTGGGATTAAAGGCACGTGCCACCACACCTGGCCCACTGTGAGTCTTTTCTAAAAAAATAAGTAATGGTGGTAATACATGTAACATGAAATTGGCCATGTGACCATTTTAAGCATTCAGTTTGGTAGTGGTGGGTATTTTGACTGTCCCATGGGGCAGATCTCCAGGGCTGTTTTCAACTAGTCTGGAGTGCCATCTGCATTAAGTGGGAGTAACTCTCCGCTTCGCCCTTCCCAGTCTCTGACACACCATTCTGCCTGCTGCCTCCCTGGACCTGACTTCCCAGGTTTCTCAAATGAGTGGACTCACACTGCCTTCTTGACTGGATTATTCTGATACAGGGTAGTGACACAGTTGAAAATTGTATTTGCTGTACTACTCTGGTAGGTGGGGTCTGAGAGACAGACCCGCGAGAGAAAAGTGTGAAAAGAGAGGTTAAAAAAAAACCACTGAAGAGAGGTGGGGGAGATGAGAAGGGCAGACTGAGAGAACAGGCCCACGTGGCCTGGCCAGGGGAAGCCTCCTGGAAGAGTGAGCTGGTGGTGGTGAGGAGCCATAGTGGGAGAGTGGCTGACAGAGAAGTAACCCATGTGGAGTCGAATGCCAGAAAGGCAGGCTGTGGGTGACCAGGGGATGCTGCTGAAGGCAGGCCTGGTAAAGGAAGTGCATGCATGGCACTGTAAGGTGGTGTGACTGGTACCTGGAGACAGCCAGG
Source organism: Uropsilus gracilis (assembly GCA_004024945.1). NCBI lineage: Eukaryota > Metazoa > Chordata > Mammalia > Eulipotyphla > Talpidae > Uropsilus > Uropsilus gracilis. Next base: position 971 of record PVHY01024090.1, read on the forward strand.
GATTTGGGAAGCTGATTTGAGCATCAGTATTTGTTGGAAAAGTGTTTTTGTTTTTTAGACTAGGTCTTGCTATGTTGCCTGGGGTAGTCTTGAACCCATGGACTCAAGTGATTCCTCATCTTGGCCTCCCTACTAGGCTGAAATTAAAGGCGCACACCACTGCGCCTGGCACTGTTGGAAAAGTTTGAAGCGCTTTGGAGAAGTGTAGCAGCTTGGAACGCTGGAGAGAGAAGAAGCAAAGAGAAGATACTAGAGAAAGACTGAACTTTGCAGGGTGCCTGTCTCGTGTTTGGAGGGGCAAAGGGACACTATCTTGGACATGCATTTGGGACTTTCAGACTAAACGGTACTTGGGGTGAAATAACTGGCCACTTGTGACATTAAGGACTTCGATTTCCTGGTTAATTTTCCTTGTAAATAAAACCCCATTGTTTAAATTGTTTTGTGACTTTAGCAACTGCTACTGTGCATGGGTGATGCGATCTGGTATGAAGCTGAGCCGCGGAATCTGCATTTTAAAAGTGCCGCTTTTTTCCTGTGGCGTGTTGGCTGGTGGCTTCAGCCCATTCTTGACATCATTTCAATTTCACATGCGCTCATCATGTTGTAGCACATGACAGAATTTCCCTCTGTATCAAGGCTGAGTTGTATCTCTGGCCCAGACACTGCATTTGGCAATTTGGCTTTTGTTTGCACATTTATTCATCATGGCTATTTGGGTGGCTTCTGCTTCTTGGCGATTGTGAGTGGCGTCACTATTGGTATGGAACAGTGGATCCTCTTTTTTTCACCACAAAAATTAAAAAAAAATTAGACAATACTTTAAAATGAATATAAATAAAATTTAACCACACAGCATATAAATAAAATTTAGCTATAAAATTTAGTAGAATGAATAATACTTCCTGTTATAAGTCAAACCTAGACAGGTAAGACTGAAGTCCCTTTGACTACCACCTCTAACTCCTCCTCCCAAATCCCATGGTAAATGAACTGATCTCTGCTTATCAGCTTTGACTGTGTATCTATATATGTGTTTGCCTGTGTATGGATCTTTGGAAAAACTGGATCTGTACTTGCTTCTACCCCAACACCATGTGTGGATTCTTAAAATCACAGCTGTCTGTAAAACCACAAGTAAAAACGGGGCCTGTGAGAAAAATAGGGTGAAGAGACACACGTAAGCACTTTGTCAGTGACACAAGAAAAAAAAGGAACTTAATAAAAAATGATAGCACAATTTTACACACAACATGGCCATGAAACTTGTAAATATCTTAATAAAAACTGCACTTTTTTTTTCCCCGGTAAAGTCCTGAGCTGCTCTTGTGGCAGTGGCTTGTTGTGAAGAGTTAGAAGAGGTGTTTGCACCCAGAAGTCACTATACCAGACAGGCCTGGGTGTGGCACTCATGTGTGCTCTAGGCAGTTGTTCCATGTTTGAGGGGCATTTGTTCCATGTGTGTCTGTGTGGTCAGTTCAGCTGGGTGCAATTTTCTGCATTGACCGGGCATTTCTGGTGGATGAAATCATGCATAAACAAACATAAAATTTGGTTATGCTCAGATTGTTCCCAAATATATCAATCATGTTGGAACAAATCTGTGTTTTCTAAACAAGCAGAGCAAACTACACAGGCAGGGAGCATTACTGGTCTTTTTTGGTGTGTGTGAGTGTGTTTATGTAAATGGATTCTTAGTGTGTATAGAAGCCTGCACCATTTTTTTTTCTTTTTATTCTGTTCCTAAGAAACCTTCCCACATAGGAATATAGACTGTTCAGTTTTCTCTGCTGTATAGTATTCTACCAGATGAATATGCCTCACTTAGTGCTTCCCCTGGTCATGATCCTGTTGTTTCCACTCCTTCACAATCACATCTAAAAGTGGATGCACTGTGCACCAAGGGAATGCATGCTTTATATATTTCTCCTTTGAAAATGATGTTTTTCAAATAATCGATTGTGTACTGATAAAATATGTGCAACAGAATTTACCACTGACATGCTGTCAATGCTAATAACTTCCTGAGTTGAAATCATGGCTCCTCTCTTATTGCTGTGTGATTTTGTGCAATTTGTATACCTCTCAGAGCCTCCGCTTTCTCCTGTCAGTTGAAAGTATGAGACCACAGTATCTGGGTTTGGACTGATAAAGCAGAGGTGATAGGTGAGGGGGCAAAGGCAGGGGACCCACATCTTGGTTGGCACACTGTAGATTCTTAATCTGCAGCTTTTACTATTTCTGAAATTTGCCATCTGCCTCATCAAGTGCTCTTGTTGATACGACATTTAGTTCCTGCTGAAGCCCAGGTGAACGGCTGGGAAAAGAACTTCACCCATATGACTTGACCAAATACTACTTGTCCCACCCAAGGCCAGTCTGGGGCTCTTGGGAGTGACCCATTTTCAGCCTTGGTCAGTGCCAGCTTGCCGGCCGGGACTGCCAGTAACAATATGCATGGCAGCAAATGCATCGAGGTCACAGAGCAGATGGCAGTAACTTTCAGTTGAGATCTACCAGACTGTGTTGGAACCAGTGACTGGAGGTAAATATGTGTGCATCACCCTCTCTCCCACTTTGCTCCTTAACTCTGGGGCCTTGTCCCTTTCCAACGCTTGTTCAGGCTTCATCCCAGGGGACCTGAGTGTGCTTTCAACCTCTGCGGGCTCCCAGGAACAGGAGGAAGCAGAGACTCCATCCCGGCCCCCACAGCTCCCGGCCTCACCCTTTTCCAGGGAATTCAAAAAGTCCTTTGGATGTTTCGGCTCATGAATCTGATGCTCAACTAGGGGGTTATCATTAATCCCATTTTATAGATCAGGAAGTGGAAGCAGGAGGAGGATGACCCAAGGATCCATAACGCTGTGGATCAGAAGATATTTATGTGGCTGCGTCTAGACAGCTGTGTGAGTGGACAGGAATGCAGGAACTACTAGCTGGATTAGGTCAAATAAAAACAAAAAATAAAAAAAACCCTCCACTCTAAAAATATATGTCAAGATGGAGACTTTTTCCCCACCTTGTAATATCATAGGTTTTTGGTTCACAGAGCTCTTGGAGGAGCTGAGGGAGGATCCTCTAGCACAAACACACGCCTAACACTCGACTTTCTCTTCAGAGCCCAAAACGGCACCAAGTACGTTGCAGGAAGTTGAAAATTATTTATTGAATGAATGGCTAAAACCCTGCCTGAGTAACCTGTGGCTTGATGCAATTAAAAAGGGATAATTAGAAGAGAAAGAGCATTTTCTCATGCTTTGAATCGTAAGCATCTTAGCCATTCCTTTTCTACACACGGGGAAGCTGAGTTATAGTTCTCAACATGTGGGAGGGCTTCAATAAAACCCCAGGTAGCGCATAGCAGACTAGTCCCAAGCAGTCGTCCCGAGCGATGCATGCATGTGTGGCTGAGGACACTTCAAGAAAATGCACAGCGTTTCTCTGTTCAAAGACACCGTTTCTGTTCAATTTTCAGACCCTCTAGAACACCACCTCCCTGAGAGTTGGGGAGATCCTACTGACAGGTGAACTTGAGACAGGTGTACAGTATCTGCATGGCTGAGAGAAGCCAGAAGCTCTTGGGAAAGCAAGGAGATGAATCCATCTGCGAGAGGAAGTAGTAAGGGTGGAAAGAGGAAGTACGTAGGACAGAAAGAGGAAGGACATCACAGACAAGATTCCCTAGTGGTCTCTCCTTGCTTGACCTTGGCTATGGTCCTTATTGTTCCCTGGTGGGGGGAAAGGGCCGGGGTGGGGGGGTGGGCAACAGGGAAAGGACTTAACACAGAGGGTTTGGGAGTGACTTCTGGCTCTGCCATAGCCAGGCCATCACCCGGGCCTCAGTTTCCCCACCAATAGGCCAAGAATGGGTCAGAATCCTTGCCCTGTCAGGCCTGATGTTTGAGTAGCATGCAGGATGCCATCTGGGGCTGTGCTTGGCCTGCCCTGGGTCCCAGCTCCCTGGGTGGAGTGGCATTGGAGTGGCAAGTGGGCACCAGGGCCGTTTTCGGTTATGGCCATGATGTTGTCTTCTGGGTGTGGTGGAGGCTGCTTTATGAGCGGGCCTCCTGGTAGAGGCCCAGCCAGCTGTGAGGGGAGGACTAATGACAGTGTTGATTAATCACAGCTTGCCTCTGCGGCGACACTTTCATGTGGAGGGCTCCCTGGGCCTACTCCAGCCGCTGGCCAGGGACCCGACCCACCTCTGCCCTAATAGCGCCGCTCCTTTAATAGGCTGCCTTTCATTCTGACATCAGGCAGGACTTCATAATTATGGTCTTTGGCCCCCAGCCCACCCCAGTCCGTGGTTTAGTGGCCGTGCTATTAACCTTGATATTCTCTGCCCTAGGGGAGGGGCCGTGGCTTTAGAAGAGCTAAGGCTTTGCCGCAGGCTCTGTCACGAACCAGACCCAGAATGTTGTCTCCAAATCGGCTCCTGGTGCCCAGCCTGCTACTTCTGGAGCTGTTTCCGTGCGGGGGGAGGGGGGAAGGCAGTGGTGTGGTCACATCTAAATCGTGACTTTGGACAGACAACATGGCTGACAAGTCTTCACCCCCAGAGCTTCTTTAGTTGGTTACCAGTTGATCCATCTTCTCTTCGGTCCATGTAAAATTCAGTGAGGTCAGGGACCTGCGTCTTCTTGCTCTTTGTATCCCTAAGAGCTGGAAGGCTGGCCAGCACACAGCCGGTGTTTGATGAGTTCATGAAGGAATGATTGTACCATGTGCCATGTTAGGAGCCAACTCCTTGACTTACAGAAGGAGCAACTGAGGGGCTTTGAAAGATGGGGTGTTCTCCCAGGAAAGACAGCACCATTCTGGGCAGTTCATTCGGAATGAAGGATAGGGATGTGACTTGAAATCCCTGAGCCCTGTAGCCACAGTGAGGGACGTGGTGGCATCTACTTTAGAGGTAATGTGAAATGACACAGCAGATCTGAACTTTGGCCAAACCTGCTGGACAGGGATGATGCTTGCTAACACCTGGCCTCAGTGGCAGCGACACGGGAGAGATGCTATAGCTCTGGGATGAAGATTATGTCTTTAGTAGTAAGGCTGGGAGGGCAGGGCACCGAGGCCAATCTGTGGAGGGCCCCAGCCTCTGTAAAACTTATTCCATCCAAGTGGGGACCCTTTGCTGTATAATCTCAAAAGCCACTTGCCTACGCCATTCTTTCTCTCCCTTCTAGAGTGGGTTTTAAACATTGGTTAGCAACTTGTCTGAGTCCCACTGTCTTTTTGTGCACTTGTCAGGCACTCCACGCGCGAGCTTTCAGTGAAAGACAAAAGATGGCTTTCTATCTTTCACATGAGCTTCACGGTGATTTAGCGATGACTCCCTTGTAGCTTGGTGGGTAGAGAGGGATCCCTGATTCTCACCTTCTTTCTGTTTCATGTATGACTTTAAGCAGGTTCCTGTTCCCTCCCTGGGTCTCAGTCTCTCCATCTATGGAATCAGAACTTGGGTATTCTAAAGACTGCCTGGTCTGATAGAAACTCCATTAAGAAAGGCAGGAGGTTGTGGGTCTAATGTATCGAGAAAGAATGTTCTTCTATTCCTTCACTGAAGATTGACAGAGATCACTTGCGAATTAAAGGCTCTGAGAAATTCTGCAGTCAAGAAAGTAATTTTGTTGAGATCTCTGCTTATCCAGTAGTGGGATGGATGGGCATCAGTGAGAGGGGGAACTCTGAAATCCTACAGGACTTGGGTCCTACTGGACTTTTCTAGATATTCTTTCATTTTGGACAAGCTGAGAGCCCATGAACAATTGGGTTGAACTCCTGGTATCTGCATAATCGATCATGAAGCAATTGCCTTCCATGGAGTTTCACAAGGCACTAGTTTCCAGATGTCCATTTCTGGAAACTCTGCTTTCTTGGGTTTATTAAAACTTCTAAAACCTATTTCATGTGCCTTTATTTGTTGTTCTACTCACTAGAAAGAAAACTTTTTTTTGAGACTAGGTCTTGCTATTTTTGCCCATGAAACTGCAGGCTCATGTTGCCTGGGGTACCACGGACTCAAGCAATCCCCAGCCTCAGATTCCCAGGTAGCTGGGTTTACAGGCACGTGCCACCACGCCCAGCTATTTTTTTGGGACTAGGTCTCGCTACGGGCCCCAGGCGGGACTTGAACCGCGATCCCTGGCCCCAGCCGTGGCTTCCTAGGCTGCCACCTACAGGCATGCGTCACCATACCCAGTCTAGAAAGAAAACTTCCTGAGGGAAGAGACCAGTATTATAATCCTGTTGCCTCCTCCTCAAAGTTTTCTACAAAGCCACTTAAGTGGGCCACATTGTGCACTAGTTACGTCCACATTATTTTTTCACTATATTTAGGAATTAGCTACTAGTCCACTTCTGAATACCCTTCATATTTGGGGGACTTTCCAAAATAAGAGGGAGACAGTCCTCATCTTTCACTACACAAGCCAATGCTCTCCGAATTGTATAGAAGCTAGGGTGTGCCCAGAAGTCACAGCTGGGCCAACTGGAGCTTCCTGCCTAGAACACAAATCCTGGTGTGACATCAAAACTACTTAGCACTTATTCTAGGTGCATGGGAAATGTTGGTGATGGTGAGACCTGGGGGATCCTTACTTGGTTATTGCTGTGCTGAGGTATTATTTGGGAGTTTGGCCTTCTAGAGTTCATTGTTTCTTACCCACTGTCTTTCTTGTAAATTCTGTAAGTGATTCAGTATCCCAGACTTTTTCGGCCTCATTTGGAGTTGGATTCAAGAATTCTGTATGCTCTGTTAAATCCATCCATCCATCCATCCATCCATCCATCCATCCATCCATCCATCCATCCATCCATCCATCCATCCAATCCATTCATTATTTACCCATTCATTCCTCTAATATACTAGGTGCTGATCTAAGAACTAGGCATGTGCAAAGATGAAAAAATCAACAAAGTATAAAGCTGCAAGAAACAGATGCCATGTTCAAATCTGGGAATTTGCGAGTGCACAAAAAATCTTTTAACAAAAGCAAGGTCTTTGTTTAGGTAAAGGACTGTTGATATCCCAGGACTGGGCAGATGCATTACCCTAGATCTGAAGGAGTGAGAGGATGGAGCAGTTTTCAGAATTCAGAAATAGCATGTGGAGAGTCTCCTGGTGACAGCCATGGCCTTCGGTGGAGGGATACCCGTCAACCTGTGGTGACCTGGCAGGGAGAGTACCTGAGGATAAATACCTTGTCAACACATTCCTCTCTCTCTCTCTGATCTCCTGCCAGACCAAGAGAAAAAAGTGAGTTGGGACATACAGGTCAGCCTCTGAGGTACAGAACAGGATGAAGAGAGGTGGAGAATGGATGTATAAGACCAAATAGAAGACACCTGGACAGTGATGTAAGAAGGTTCATACAGCTTCTCTGCTCAACTTTTTCTTGTAGTTTCTGTGAGTTTCCCAGTAGCATAAATACTGACTTTCTACCTCAGTTAGGGTCTTAATTGTTTGCAACTAAGAATTTTTTTTTTTTAAGACATAGGTCTTGCTACGTTGTCCAGGGAACCATAGACTCATGTTGCCCGGGGTATCATGGACTCAAGCAATCCCTAGTCTCAGCCTCCCAGGTAGCTGGGATTACAGTTGGGCACCACCACCTCCAGCTATTTTTTGAGACTAGGTCTCACTGTGTTCCCTAGGTGGGTCTCGAACACGCGGACTCAAGCGATTCCTTGTCCTGGCCTCCCTTCTTAGGCTGGGGTTAAATGCATGCTCCATTGCACCTGGCCTGCAATCAAGACTCTTGATTGATCTGGAAAACCCATCTGCCCGTCCATCATCCATCCACCCACCATCCACCTATTCATCCATCCACCTATCCATCTACCTATCTACTTCCAGTAGATTTATACCACACTCACAAAAGAACCAAAATATTACTGACATACCAGACCTTCCATCACTTGCATACCCCTACCTCATTACCCAACAGTCTTCATCTCCCTGAACTCTTGTAGTTCCTCCACTCCAGCCATACTGGCCTCTGTGCCCCACTCTCTACTCTGGAAACTATATATCTACCCCAGATTCCCTCTCCTCCTCCCTTCATATTTCTCTCTCTCCCTCAAAAGTTTCACTCCATTGTTATCATGTTTCATCTTTCATCAAATAGTAACTCCTTCCCCACCACTGTCACTTTTCTACTCCTTTGGCTGACATATTGTCATCCTTAACACAGTCATCATTTCACAGATTATATATCTAACATATTTGTCATGTGTCCCTACCTTTCACTCCTCCAACCTTCTGGTTGGAATTTCAATTCAAGAGTGAAGGGATTTGTGCTCTTCTGACTTTCCTCCCAGTGCCCCCAAAGGAAACCAGGCACCTAAAATGTACTTGATAAATATTTGTTGAATGGATAAATGAAGATATGGCAACAGCTTTGTGGAATTTTCTGACCTGCTAGAGAAGAGAGACATTTGACCGGGACCTTTCTGTGAGAGTTTCTGTAAACTCATTTCACCCTCAGCATTGTCTGCACTGAAACTGAAGTAAGAGTTAATATGCTCCTGGTGCCCTTAGGAAATGTCCTGTCCTTTCCATGCAAGCTGTGCATTTGGCTTTTAGTGACTTCTTGTCCTGCTTAGGAAAACCTGAGGGCAAATAAGGGAAAAAGAGAACACTTCACACATTTAATCTTCAAAGCACTTAATAAACGCTAAGTAATTAATTCCCCAGGCTCTCTGGGAAGTGGATTTTATTGTCAGTGTTCTGGCAATAGGGAAATGAGTATGCCGAAGAGTTCCATCATTTTCCCACGACCACAGAACGTTCTGTGAGTGGTGCCAGAGTGTATTGGCACCTTCTGAGTTTCTGTCTGGGTGGTGTCCTGTTTCTCTGTTGGTGGGCAGAGGTGTGGAGTCAGATGGGAAATGGCATTAGCAGTCTTGGAGGAGGGCTTTTTCCTTGCATGTTGTGAGCTGGCTACTTGGAAAACTGCAAAAAGAAAAAAAAGGGTGGGGGGACATACGGATCCTTCTCTTTCCCAGTGTTCAAGGACTACCTTGAGGCTTAAGTGTCAATTTTATGAAGTCAGAAGAAAGGAACTCTTTCCTCATGCAGGTCATGGAGAAACAGGACATGGGTGAAGGGTTCAGTTTTGCTCTGCCTGGTTTATCAGTCTGTCCATTGTCCCAACGTCCATGGTTTAGAATTTCCTTATTTCTTCTCTAGCAAAACGTAGCTCTCTGATTTCCCATATCATCAACATTCTACTCGCAGGAAAAAACCATCAAAGATGCTCACTGTGCTATGTTCATAGTATTGGTGGGTACTGCAGGGAATTAACATTCTCACAGGTTTTACCTCCATGGTAATGTTTTTCTATCTGCTTTATGCTGAAAATTGGAAGACCTGAGATTCTGGTTCTACCATTCACTTGATATGGATGCATCTATTTGGATGTTGGTTGTCCTCATCCATTTAATAAATAATAATGCCAAGAATGCTTATCTAAATAAACTAATGTAAATAATGTAAATAGCTCATCTAAATAACTAATATGAATATGTATTAGATGATGTTCTAAGTGCTTTAAATTTATCGTTCTCACAATTCTATGAAATAGGAACTATTTTCTATCAAATCAGATAGAGGGGGAACTGAGGCACAGGCTGGTTAAGTGATTAATGTCAGACACTGAGTTAGAAGGTATCAGAAGTGGGATTGACGTGTGGGCAGCCTGACCCTGAGTCTGGGCTCATGATCCCTTCATTGTAGTCAGTTGCAGTGTAGTTTGTAAATAGCCCCTTCTCCCAAAACAAGCACATATGAAACAACCACTTACAAGAATTAGACAGTACCATCACAGGATTTGGGGGACTGTGATATTTAGGGAGGATGGTAGCATGTTGAGATCTTCAAATTTATTCTGTTTTTTTCCTAAAGATACAGGTTAATTCATAGTGGTGGGGAATAGAAGATGAGAATTAAGTGCCCATATTTCCAGGATACGGAGATAAGGTTGAGATTTTGGAGCTTCTGAAATGGATAGGACTTGAGAGGCACAATGTAGAGTGGAATACACCACAGGGATGTGAATCCTAAAATACATGTGCAGTTTCTTCTTAGGGCATTAGTTAACTCCCATGTGGAGCACATATGGAACCTTCCAGAAATGCAAAAGGTAGAAGCATCTGGAAGACTGAAGAACAGAGCATGGGAGATCAGGAAGCATGTGTTTTGGGAAGGCAGATGTTGGAGTGCAACATCTGCCGAGGTCCAGGAGACTTTGAGAACAATCTAATGAGGCATAAGAGTATTTTCCTTTGAGTCCTCCTGGGGATTGTGCAGAGTTGGTCACACATCTCAGAGTGACATTTATGGGGAGGGCGCCATTGCTCAGTGAGGCTCAGGAAGCTTGTGTTCTCCATGTTCCTGCTCTGGGCATGCATTATGTGGAGTCAGCAATAGACATCTGTGTGCTGACTTCTATCTAGGCTCTAACAGTAGCCCTTTTAGGATCCAGAAGAGCACGATTCATGTCCCAGCACCCTTGACTTTTGCCCCAAGATAGTTTCAAGTCATCCCTAGTTTCCGTCGACGTCACACCCACTTTACCTGCTTACGCTGTGGCCAAATTCCATCTCATCCTCTGCCAGCCAGGTAAAATACTGAGAAAAAGGACAGAAAATACAGGACAATTTTTCCAGAGTTTTTTCCCCCCAGAGTTCTTGACCTGTCACTGGGTCTGACAAAGGTTTTGTTGATGTCCTCCGAGAAGGCTGAGAAAATGCCTGTGGTGGCTTAGAGAAAGAGTGATTATCCAGAGAAACAGGAAGTGGTTTCGGTCAAATCCTGGTCCTGCTAATGGCCAATTGACAGGTGGGCTTTGTCACCTTGTTCTATATATGAAATTGGCTAAACGATGTTGTGTTATCCTGAGAAATACTATGCTGTATGTTGAGTGCTGGGAGAATTCAGGTCCATGCTTTTGTTATTAGTCAGCTTCATGGGTTCCGGGGATCTGGAAATCCCTGCCTCTAGAAGGATATCCCCCCTAGCGCTCTTACCAAAACACCAGTTCATTCCCAGCCTTGCAGGGACTTGATATAAACCCACCCACTTCCCTGTGAACAGAAAATGCTAACAGTTTTGGCTCTGAGAGCCGGTTCTGTCAAGAGTAGTAAAATTGTTGTGGTTATGCCCCTAGAGTTGTTTGGGAGAACTGAGAGGGCTGGATGGTGGTGGAGGGAGCAACAGGAAGTGGCCAGCAGACCTGAGGATGCAGTAATGGGAAAGTTATGCCAGCAATTTGCAGCATCTAACTGAATCTGGGTAAGCTCAGCTTCTGGAGGATCAGGAAATTAGGAAGAATGGCTGTTCCTCTGTCCTCCTGGGGCTAGGGTCAACATCTGTGCTTGTAGCTGTTAGACAAGGCTGGGCATGGCAGAGATGGCTAGGGGGTTAATAAAATCTTGTGATCTCTCACTGTTTTCTTAGTAAGTAGGTGTCACTGGAAGGATTGTGAAGACAGAAGCAATGCTTCCTGGTTGCTCCCTGCAACCAGGTAAGGCCATGTGACCTGCTGTCACTCATAGGGTATGGGCAGATGTGTGCCATCCTTGGTTCAGAGGTTTTAAAAAGCAGTGGACATCTTCATACTCTCTCCTCCTGATTTCTGATTGACTGCAGAGAATGCTCAGGTTCTGAGCAATAATTGACTCACAGGATGCAACTTGCTGGGATTTCTGATTCACCACGTGAAGAATACCCACACTAGAACTTTAGGAGAACATAAAAATAAACTCCCATTGTGTTAAGCCTCTAAATTTTTGGGGGGAGGGGTTTACTTGTTACAGCAGCTAATGCTGCCATAATACACCAACTTAGATATCTGTAAGTCAATAACTTAGTTCTCTTGATCACTAGGCTCCTGGGGTGGAGGATGTAGATTCCCTTGCCCCCTCCATCACAGTTGTATCTTGACTCTTTAAATTTAAGTAAATAAAATGTACTAGCCAGACCAAATGTCTCTGAGGATGTGGAGGAACTGTGATCTCAACCACGAATGGGGGCAAATGTAAGATGATGCAAACACTTGGAAGAACTGGCTAGCAGTTCTTAAAGAGTTGAACACTCGCCTCCTTTACAATCCAGCCACGGCATGCTTAGATATTGACCCAAGAGAAATGATAGCTTATGTCCAAGCAAAGATTTCTACACACATGTGTTGGGAACCATGGGTGGAAGAACAACAGACGGAAGAGACTGATAACAATCTGAGAGGTGAACTTAAATCACAGATTGGAAATTAGCGAACATGAACTCAGCCAATTTATTATTATGAGAGGATTTAGGATTCTCTTGTATACCTCAATAAAGAAATGATGACAGTGAATCAATAAGGAAAAAACTAGGATCCCCGTGGTATGTAGCACATAAGGTAGGAGGGTCGGGTGGTGAGGAGGGGATTATATAACAGGAAAAATACATTTGGGGGTAGACATCTTTATTTTTCAGGGACATGTCTCTTTGGTGGAACATTCCTAGGAAGTTGGGAGGTAGCCATCATAGATAAGAGACTTGCCAGTAACCATCTCTAGTTTATACAGCAGCTTGATTTTACTAGCCAATAACGGGACACTGATCCTCATATGTTGTTCAAGGTCCTACTAACCATCCTGTCCATAGTGAGCTGTTCTAGGGTGCTCCTCTGTTTAGGTCTCAGAATCTACATGGAATTTTTAAGAAAATCTTGAATCTGACTCTTCTCGCTACCTCTACTGCAGTCTGCCAATTTTCCACGGATTCCTACCACCTTCCCTCTTTCCTTCTTTTCAGTCTTTTTTCAATGTGGTGACCAGAGAATCTCTAAAGACAGATGAAATCATACCTTCCCTGTTGTTCCCCATGTACTTAGCATAAAGCGCAGTGTCCTTATTGTGAACCACAGGTGCTGGTTGACCTGACTCTGTCTCCTTGGCTTCTAGTCTTCTTTTCTTGACCACCAGCTCCAGTCATCCCTGTCTCCTTCTGTTTCTCAAATAGGTCAGACTCCTCTCTGCCTGCAACCACATGTTTGCCATTCCCTTTCCTTCTAAAACTGCTCCCTCAGATTATCCATGCAATTTTTTAAATGGTGTCAAGTACTCAAGTATCACCTATTCAGAGGGGCCATCCCCAAACACCCTTCAAAGAAATTTCATTTTCTTTGGATACTTATCAGTCTTGTTCATGACTGTTTCCAGGACCCAAACAATTACTGGCACAGAGTAGATGCTCACAATATGTTTTCTTAAATGGATAAATTAAACTTTTTTTTTTTTTTTGAGACTAGGCCTTGCTATTTTTGCCTGGGGAACTGCAGGCTCACGTTGCCTGGGGTACCATAGACTCAAGCAATCCCCAGCTTCAGCTTCCCAGGTAGCTGGAATTACAGGTGCGTGCCACCACGCCCAGCAATTTTTTGGGATTAGGTCTCAATATGCATCCCTGGTGGGGCTCGAAGCCTGGCCCAGGCCTCTGCTTCCTAGGCTGCCACCTACAGGCATGCGCCTCTATGCCCAGCCCTAAATTAAACTTATTTTTAATTGATTTAGGTCTAGCAAAGTTTTATGTGCTTTTTAAAAAAATCAAAGAAAGAACAAAATATTATGCTGCTGAAAGGTTTAAAGTGTGATGATATGAATGAAACTATTTTTAAACTGTAGAACATTCCATAAATGTCAGGTACTGTTTTTATTATAGTTTCACCAGTTCATCTTCTTGGAAAATTATTTTTTAAAATCACTGGTGTCATCTACCAACTATTTTTTCTCCTACCTCTTGAGCACACGATGGGATCCCTTAATTTGGTCATGTGAACTGCATGCTTAGGTCACTGAAAAACACATGGATGTGATGTGTGTCACTTTTAGATGGATGCTGTAAGGGCTGTTTATGTGATATTGCTCTCTATTTTCCTTTGCTATCATAACCTGCATTTATTCTAATAGTAATTTCTCATATCTTGCTGCTTCAGCCAGTCTCGAAATGTGGACAATGCTAAACAGAGTTCCTACCTGATTTCAAAAGAAAACATAGTGACAAGAAATAAACATATTCTTTAAAATTTAAACTTATTTTATATTTTATTTAATCCCCAAGTTTTTTTTTAGGGGGGGAGGGGGTTGTTTGTTATAGCAGCATAGTCTTACCCATGCTGACAGGTACAGTAACAAATCTGCCCTATATAAGTAACTCCTGCACTTCACCCTAGAATATGCCAAATAAAGTTGCCCACATGTACATCAATTTGGTTTTAAAAAAAAAATCCATGTCTGTCTTTGTGACTATAAGCCCACTTTGCTCAAGCAATCTTAACGTGTATGGGATTTTAACATGGCCACTCCATAGGCATTGGTTTTATTATTCTGAAGAGTGGCTGCCTAACTTTTTAAGGTCTTACCCTATCGCCCTCCTAATGTAAATTTTAGGCTTCTTCCCAATGGTCATATTAACCATCTTCCTTCCAACCTTAGAACCTACTACTGGGGAATTACCTATGCCAAGTAGCTCCACTGAATTTCAGTGCTTAAAGCAGTTCTGAAGGTCACCTTACATCCACCTAACTGAATTTCTCAAACATCATCCAGTATTTTAAGACCATTCCAGACATATCACCATTTTTCAGATGAAGTACCAGCTGTCCAACAAATGGAACATAATATTATTTAAACAGAATGATGGTCTGGGAGAGCAGACCCTCGAAACCTCAGTAAACTACCATCGTCCTTTATCCCAGACAGATGTTACCTTCAGGAGAAGACTCACAAAATAATCTTATTTTATTTGCAACTTCATAGCTCCATCTTTTCCTCCTACTAACTCCTTTCTCTTGCCTGATGCTAATTCCTCTCCCAATGAGGAATGTACCCAATCTTTTCTTATAGAACGCAATTTTCCAGGAAACCTGGTCTTCAGACAAGTAAGAGCTTCCATCAGAAGGTGCTGGCAGTGATGTGTTCTGTTTTCCCAGGCAGCTGCTCCACGACAACAGAGAAAACTAGTCAGTATTTAGCTTCCTTACGTTTTAGAGACATGCTGGGTGGAGAAGAGGTTGTTCATGTGTGAGAGCATTCCCTCCCTCCTTCCTTTGGGCTAAGTCAACCCCAGAGTCATCTAAAAGCTCATCAAGGGGATAAGAATGGCTCTCTTTCACTGTGTCTTTTGTGATGAATACACCAAATTCATACACATGCATATGCGTTATCCACACATCCATTTTTATATCAATAGAAAATGTTTTCCAGATGTGGTTTGAGGTGATATAGGCTTTGTATTGCTGACTTTTTATTTTCTGTTAGGTCCCAGCCCAGCACACAGCCTATTGTTTTTATATCAAAAAGACTGACCATACCTGCTTAATAAGCCAGAGGAATTTGCAGCAACCTGGGGGGACTGAAGGAATGCGGCTTTCAGATCCGATTAGAGAGATGTGACCAGGTCCCCAGGGTTCTCAGATTCAGCTCTCTCAGCCTACAATGTCATCATTGTCCTCCTGGGCAGTGTGCTAAATGATTCAGGTTTCTGCACCCCCTCTTTGTAGGCCTCCCGAGCATGCCCAGAGAGTTGACCATGAAGCATTTTCTGTTGGCTTTCAGCTCTTCCATTGTCTCTGCAGTGCAGTTGGTGATGGTCTCCGTTCCATCATAGACAGGGGCTCCACCAGCTGGGGTCCCTCTTCAGGAAGTCTAAATGTCCCCAACTTTGAAGTCTTTACTCTCTGATTTGTGCGTGGAGAACGTGAGCTGTAGTGAGAATCTTGGTCTGGCTGGGTGACCACAGGCAAGACCTGACTTCTCTGCATCTCAAATGTCTCATCTGTATCCGGCCGATCTCGACACTTTCCATGTCGGGGCCATTGTGAAGGTAAAATGAGATGACACATGGCAAGTTCTTAACGCAGTCTGGTGTGTCACAAGCCCTGAAGAAACAGTAGCTCATGTCATTGTCATGTCAGTGTCATTATCACCATTTTATCTTGTAATATCAGCCTGGACCCATGTGGGTTTCCGTGGAGACCCATCCGTTGAGAAGTGGATGTGGATGCTGTGTCTAGAGGAAGTCTTCGATGCCTCTGTCTCAATGTCTCTGTTAAGAAGACCCATTCCGGGCATGTCCTAGTGCCTTGGAAACAAACATAGTGTCCTAATATTCTGGAACTACAGCTGAGACTTTGAACACAGTGTAAGATTCCCCCCCTTTCTGTTGGGAAGGACACGTGTGGCTGCAGGCCAGCTCCGGATCACAGGCAGAGAGTGAAATCCTGGGTCCTGGAGCCAAACCCAGCTCGTTTTCCCTTTGATGCTAGCCCTCTTTGCTCAGGGTGGAATCCAGCTGAGCACACACTAGGCGCTCAATTAGCACATGCTGAGTGAGTGGCTGCAGGAGAGGGGCTGAGCTGAAGGGTCATCCAGGGGGAGTTGTAACAGGATGGAGTGTGTTGATGATGTCATCACCCTCATGCCGGGGCACTTATATATCCTTTGTCATGGAGCAGGCGCTGTAGATCTTCCGAGGCCCTTTAAGAGAGCAGGACCCTGCTTAGCTCTGGGAAATGCAATGATGTAATACACACACACACATTACACATAGACACACATAAAAGCGTAAATATGTAAACATCAAAGAATAAAAAATAAATGAAAATGGGGGAAACAGAAGAGAGCAGCAGCCCCAAGGCTTAGCCTGAGATTCCACAATGGTAAAGCCACTGAATTTAGGTTCAGAGCGTCTGAACTAAGGGCTCTTGCTTCGTGCCCCCAGGTTAGAGACTTGCCTGGTGGGTTGCCTGGCTGTTCAAGCCTTCATTTGACCTTGTGCTGAAGCTACAGGGAGTGACCCTTCCCCCTTTCAGGTTAGGATGATGCAGAGGAAGCACAACATCACATTCAATCCTTTTTAAGGAAAGATACTACATTAAGCAGTGTATGTGTGTCAATAGATGGACTAGACCATGATTTTTTAAATTGAATATATGTAATTTTTTCTTTTTTTTCACAACTATTTCCTTTTATACTATTCCATAATAAAATTAGCAGGTATGTTTCATTCTGTTAGTATTAATCCAATATTTAATAAATACATGTGAAATTTTTTTCTCAGCATTTTTTTTAACCATCTTGATCTCTGTGTCCATCCCTCCCCTAGCTATAGGCCCCTCCCCCTCTCTTGTTCTATGCTTCAGTTCTGCTTACAGTTTTACATTTTTTATCCATTTGTTTTCCCTGTATCCCTCATATAAAGAGACCAGCATTTTTCTCTTTCTTTCTGGCTTATTTTGCTAACATGATTCCTTCTAGCTCCATCCATTTTGATATAAATGACATAGGTTTGGTTTTTCAGTTGATGCATAATGTAATTTTTTCTTACATCGTTGTATGCCCCAAAGGTGTTCCACCATCTTAGCACTCATGAACTGTCATCATGACCCTTGAGTTTTATCCCTCCCTGATTTCCCCCTCCCTTGATGCCTGTTTTAGTTCTGTTATCAGTTTGCGAGTTTTAACCTTTTCTTGCACTTTTTGTTTGTTTTTTCTATATGCCACATAGAAGTGAGACCATCTAGTATTTCTCATTTTCTTCCTGGCTGATTTCAGCTAGACTATGATCCTAAGGAATTGCATAAAACCTCTTAAAAGGATGACATAGGTCTTTTCCCTTTCCTCCAATCATTTCATTGTAAGAACAGTTATAGAGGTTACATATCTCTATTTCCATGCTCAAAGAAAAACAGCTGTAAGAGACAACCACACATTGGGTAACGTATTGTTATGTGCTATTATTAGTTTTTGAATACTAGACATATTATTTCTGTTTAAGGTTTATTTTCTAACTAAGTAAATCAACATTTATAAAAGAATATTCCATGAAGACACCCTCCTCCCATCCACAACTACCCAGTTCTCCGAGGGGCAACTGAGATTTCCCATTTCTGGCCTGACTTAGAATCCATTATTTGAATTTGATGAGGAGAAAGGGAACTTTCCTTTCAATGTGTATTTGGTTGCTATCTATTGCTGGAGTTTTTGACAATAAACTCAGTGTAAAGAAAATGACAGGTAATACAAAAGAACATTAAAGGGCATAAGTATCCCCCTTCCACCACCCAGATCTTTTGTCCCAGGCTCAGAAGCAGAGCCCACGAGATGACCCCTCTGACTGAACTGTGTTCTCTGCTTCTCCGCTAGCTGCTGCAGATGATCCGTCAACTGGAATTGAGGAGACAATTATGGGGAGGCCTTTGATCTCTTGTCCCATCATCACAGATTGATCTCCATGGCAACCCCCAGGCCCCCAAGTGGTGGAGAATGCACCCCATTGTTCTAGCCTCCCTACCTCCATTCCATCTTAATTACCTATGCTCACTGGATGGGTTCCATCCCAGGCTTCCCATTGTGCTGGTGAGTGGGGAAGATGTGGACAGAGTTCACCTTCTTGTCATTCCTGGCTCCTTCCTATTCCCCCCTTTCACAGGCTGTGGGTGCTTCATTGCTGTCCTGGGTCTGGGTTCTGATCTCAGGATCCTGAATCCTGTACTGAGTCCTGGGAATCTTGTGCTGGAGTCACTCTGACCTTAGGGTATCTGTCTCTGTGCATGGACCATACAAGTGGCATCACAGCTTAGCCTGGAAATGAGACCCCTTCTATGCATAGCGGTATATTGTAATGACCCACAAAGTTGATGTGTCTTTGTTTAAGAGAGACTTCTGGGGATCAGATGACATCTCTAGATTTAGTAGTGATTGAACTATATTGTCAATATTGGTCTTTAGCAGTCTATCTATCTATCTATCTATCTATCTATCTATCTATCTATCTATCTATCTATCTATCTATCTATCTACCCATCCACCCATCTCTATCTGGTCCATCCATCCATCCATCCATCCATCCATCCATCCATCCATCCATCCATCCATCCATCCATCCATCCATCCATCTATCCATCCATCCATCCATCCATCCATCCACCCATCTATCTATATCTGGTCTGTCCATCTGTCTAGTCATCTTTCTTTTTGTTCTATCTATCTATCTATCTATCTATCTATCTATCTATCTATCTATCTATCTATCTATCTATCTATCTATCT
>PVHY01024091.1:0-20070 GCA_004024945.1 Uropsilus gracilis
AAAGAAAAAGGCAGAAACCAAATGGTTTCACTAATATATGGGATATAGTGAAAAAAAAAATAAAATAAATAAAAGCCTTGAAGAAAGTCAAAACAAACGAAGCACCAAAATGAAGCGCACAACTATGAACAGGAGGGAAAGGGGGGGAAGGGAGGGGAGGGAGGGGGGGGGAGGCAAACCCTTGAGATTACAAAGTTGTGAAATTTATATATAAATAAAGAAAAAAAAAAGAAAAAAAAGAAAAGTTAAAAAAATAAAAAAAAATAAAAAAATAAAAAAAAATAAAATTAAATTAAATTAAAAAAAAAAAAAAGGATTTGATCCCAAGGCATCCATTTTAGGGAAAAGAGAAAAAAGAAAAAGAAAATTACATCTCATTTTCTGACAGACAGATAAAAATATCTTTTATTTAAGTTCTTTCTTTTGCAGCATGGAACAATAACTACTTTTTCTGTCTTTGAATTGCTACACCAGATCATTAAGTTGTGACACCCCCCCCCCCCCCCCCCCGCGTGGAGGAGGGTTTCAGGTCCTTCACTGTCCTCCATGTACCAGCAGACAAGTGAGTCCGCTGTGTTCCAGCTGGGCCCAGGCTTGCCAGGGAGCCAAAAATGTTACAGATCATCAATTGCCTTTGCAGGTCTTCCCACTTTCCATTAAGACAAGGCACGTGCTGATCCACGAGTCAAAGATCAATGAGCTAATTAGGTAACTTAAGTGGGATATGATGGAGGGAAACAACGATTTAGAAAATGAAAAGAATATGGATCATTCTAAAACAGTTTTCATTCTTCAGCACAAAGCTAGGTCCAAGAGAATAAGCAGGAATAAGTGGTTCCCTGAAAACTTCTGCGACTGCTTGGACCCAGAGGTCAGGAAATGATTCTACACATGCGGATATCCCTCAAGGGCAGCAGCTTCCGGGGACTTACAGAGCCAGCACTAAAACTGTGAAAGAGAATCCCGAGTCTGAATTCTGAAGTAAGAATATTCTGAAAAGTTTGAACATTATTTTTTGTAGTCCGTCGGTATTTCTACTCAGTTTAGCTGGTAAAGTTGTAAAATTGTCAAGCTTCCTAACCTTTAAATTTCCAATCTTTCCCTTTCACTATTGTTAATACACCTTCTACATCTCAACCAAAATTTTGTCTCCATAGAGAAATATGTCCTATGCTTTCTGAGCAGAAAGATTATATATACAGTATTTTTTCCAAGGATTTTTGCAGATGTGTATGTTTAAAATGGCCTATGGTGGTTTTCATTTTTATTTCTAATTGGAGGTTAGACTAGATACGTTCATTGAATTGAATAATTTTCAGTTTTTCCATGGAATTTCCATTAATTTAGATGATCTTTAATTTATCAGTGTTTTGCAGATTTCAGCACACACATATTACACTTATTTTATGAAGCTTATACCTAAGTACTTTTTTTTGAGAATATATATTCCAAAAGGAACGAGTCTCTTAATTCAAGTTCCAATTCTTCATATTTTCATTTATATGCATGTTGGTAGTTGGATCTGATTCGCTAAATTTTTTCATAGGTTTTTACCAAAGATCAATTGAGCAAATACTTGAAGTTATTTGTGCATTCTTTAATGACATACGGTTATGAAGTGATTTTTCAATTTCAACCTTCTGATCTTATAAATGAGAATCACTGACTCATAAGTTAAGTGATTCATCTTGGGCTACAAAATTTGTCAGTGTTAGTGACTGAATGGGTCACCATCAGCAATTCCCCAGCCACTGAATCAAGCACTGTTTTTAATGGTCAAGAAGCTTGAGGCAACTCTCTAGTCTGGGGATCTGAAATTAAGCATGTGATCTCAGCTTTGACCTCCCCTGGGAAACTGGGAGAGAGGTTTTCACTGGGTGAGTCTAAGCCTGTCCAGAGAAATAGCTGCCTGTGGCTGCAACCCAGGTAAAGTCTTCTTGGTGCTTGAATAATAATAAAACCATGATTTATAGAGAATGGTATTTCTTGGCCAAAAGACACACCACAATCCATGCTATCTAAAATAAAGTATTAAATTCCTTTAAGAGGGAAAAGTATTAAATATACGTTTTTTCACTTATTTCTTTAGTAGTTAATGTTAGGATTCAGCAAGGAAACAAACATTTCCTTTTATTTATTTATTTTTTTTTGAGAACTATATGGATCACCAGTGCTTGCTCAGTCAATGAATAGGTCATAAATGATACTGGTGGCCCCCAAACCAGTGCTGAGTTCCTTTAGACCCTTTCCACTAAGAAGCAACATTGTTGCTCTAGGTTGGCATGGTAGTTCTCACAAACTGCAAAAGTTCCTCAGAATTTATATTTAGACTTAAAGAGATGTGATGCATGAGAATAGACAGCCAAATTGCTTTGCTCAATTTGCTCTGCCTACACAAGCAATGCCAAAGGTACAATTAAGATATTGCTTCAGCAAATTTTCATTAATCCAAAAAGCCAGCAATTTGGAAGTTTTATAATGCAGTTATACAAGGATAACATTGACTTCTATCACAATGAGAAAAAAGGGTTTGCTATTTATTTGAATCATCTATAGGTAAAATTTAACTTAATTTAGAAAGATATGCAGGAACAAATTGACAGGTTTAGAAATCTGAGATTAGGAAAAATCTGTGGAAAAGTAACTGTCATTTGAGGTGCAGACCCTGTTCTTCATGGCCCTATGATCCCTAATCCCTACTTCCTTACTCAAATCTTCCTTGTAGATGCTACACCATATTAAGTTAAATGCTTTACAGTGACATTATGAACTCAAGTATTGCCTTGATGGTTAAACAAACCATGATTTTCAAGTGAGTTTGAGGGATGGATTTCCCACTCCATATAAGGGAAGTGGAAGCATTTTGCTAAAAGTTAACCTTTTCTTATTTCTACAATCCAACAACTAAGTCTACAGTGTTTGAAGTGGCTTTACATCCAGCAGTGAAGCAAAGATGCAAAGTGTGAGTTCATCCTGAATGCCCAGCCTTGACCAGTGATAGTTCTTAATTTGCTGGTGAGATTGAAGGGCAGTGTTAGCACACAGGTTCCTCTGCAGCCTTTTGCTTTCATTTGCCGCCCATATTTACACAGTCAAAAACTTTAAAAGGCCACAGAGGACAAAATGACAGTGGTAAGTAATGTGAGTGACTATCATAAGCCAATGTGATAATACACAGTTGCTCTAGGATGTCTTAGGGCAGGAATATAAAAGGAACGTTATCACAGGTGAGGTTATGAGAATCAATCTTGCGACTGCTGATCCCTAAAGCTATTTGCAGTGAAAGGACTGGTGAGAAAAAAAGGGGAGAAGAACATGGAACATATATGTGTACTATCTGGGAATTCAGCTATTAGGTATACCAAAAGGTGCTTTGGGTGAGGAGAGAGAGTTAGGACAGGACCATAGTAAAGACCAGTCATGATGGGTTGAAGTTTTGCAAGAAATGAAACTTGGATTGATCCTCAAAAGAAAGAATTTTTAGGGAAACGGGTGAAAAAAAACTTTTTAAAAATTAGAAATATCCCTTGGGCAGACTTGTGTACCCATTCAAGGAAAAAAGGCTGAGGGAAGAAATGACCCTGTGGTAGCAACAGGTGATGGCCTGCCCTATAAGGAGAGAAGGAGGAATGGAGACGAAGAGTGTTTTGAGTGATCTTCAGAAGGGGAGTTGCTGCACTTGGGAATTAATGGCAGGAGAGTGAGGAAGTTGACTTGGCAGATTGGGTCAGTGGTTGCCATTTAAGTTCAGTTTAAATACAATAAATATGTGTGGGTGCTTCCAAGGACACTCTCTCTGAACCCCTGGTCTGATTCACTTTTCCCAGTCTAAAGTTCCTCATCCACAATATAGACGCTTTGCCCTATTGTTATTGTTGGGGTTAGGGACTCTGGACAAAATCTCAGTGAATTTGCCTCTTTACAAAAAATTCCAAGTGTATGTTGAGTGCCTGCCTACAAATCCTGCATTCACTGGCATACTTCACATTTCCCCTATTTTCCTGCAAATTCTATACAGACCCTTTTGCTGGCTAGCCCTCTTCTGGTTCCCAGCTCCTTCTCCTCTGTGCTGCTCCAAGCAGAGGTTGGGGGTCCTGACTGCACGGTCTATTTTCTTCTGTACCAGCGATGCTGGCTGTGTGGGACAATTATAAGCAATTCTACAAAACACAGTCTTCCATGGACTCCTTATTTTTAATAAAAACAACAAACTCTTTTGAAACTGTCTTTTCACCACTCCTGCCTGCCCTATGAGATGCCTGGTTTGAGATAGTTATCTCGGGATTATAAGAATCCCAGAGAACAGGGACTGATATTGAGCTGCCATATCCCTTTCTATTACTCCTGTTTTGCATCAGATAAGAAAAAAAAAATGTTCTTATGTTTTGAAGTCAGGATAGCTAAGTTTTCTGTCAATGGCAGGTGTTCCTAACTGACACACATTCTTACACAAAGATACAACATTTAATCATTTCAGAAATTGAAATATAGACTCCAAAAAAAGTAACGAAATTCATGAATAAAAATTCCCACTCTTCCAAAACAGTCCCTAATACTGAGAAATAGATGCAATAAAATGTGCTCCACATGAAATTCCATTTCACATTCTTTAACATACGGACTGTATAGATGACCTGGATATAATAATAGGAAAAATCAATCCCAATATCTCAACTGGAAATGTCATACAATTGGAATAAACTGGAAAACAGCGGACAAAGGGGATAGCAGAGCAATATTTTTGTCACTGAGCATTTGCTGAAGCCACCTGAAATGATGACATTATCTAAAACTAGCCTTTAATTTTTAAAAAAGGAAAATGAAACCTTAACTTCTAATCAATTATTTAAGTCCCTATCACTGGTACAATCCTAGCTGAAGCTGAGACTTCAATTTAAAAGAGGATCTTAGAAAATCCATGTTAAATTATCTTGGTTACAATGATGCTGTTGAACAAACCATCCCCAGATTCGCTGATTTGAAAAAGCTTTTTCTCATTGTCCAACCACCTACAGGTCACTGGTCTGTGCTCTCAGAAGGTCTCCCACCTGTCTGGGTTAGCTGGAGATCAGTTGGATAGTTCTCATTTTGGTTGGGCTTTCTCACAGTTCTGACAGATTGCTGTGCAATAGTCTGACTCAGTTGTGTTTTGTGTGACCTCTCACCTTCCAGCAGTGACATTCATCTTTTCTCTTGGTGAAGACAGAAAGTCAAGGGAACAAGGGACAAGCAGAGGTCTAAGCTTGCTGCCCATTCAGTGTTTCTTCTGCCATCTTTTCTTTGCTAAAATGAGTCTTAAGGCCAACTTACATTCAAGGGGGAATGAATTATCTTTACCATTTCATGAGAAATTATAACATTATAATGCAAAGAATATTGCTACAAGAGAGGTATTGAGGCCAAACCATTGTTCTATAATCAAATAGAATCAATTTATAACATTATATGTAAGGTTGAGTCATTTCTTTTTGTGAAACAGCAGTTGTTTAGAAGTCTGGAATCCTTTTGATTCCAGATCTTCTACATGTGATTTTTATTTTTCTTGGGAGAGTTCAGATTTTCTTCATATATTTTATTGTAACTAGTGATCTTTTATATTCTTTAAACATGTTCTTCTGTTCTGGAGGCTTTTTATCATATTCTTTTTATCGGATTCTTCCCCTTTCTTTGTTCTTCTAAATTATTATTACACTTTAATCCTCATTTTTATCATCCATAACTTTACTGAGAGATAGAAATTATTTACTGGTACATGTATACCTCAAACTGGTTTGTGAGGATTATGGTTTTAATGAACTTGGCATCAGAAATTATTTTGATCTTCTTAACCTCTCAGTTAAGTGACAAACTATGGCAAGTTTCAATTTTTTTCTTTTATTATCTCTACGTAGTTTCACAAGCCTTATCTTGAACTAATGGACTTGCTAAGAATTCACCAAGAAATATGTTCACACCTCCTTTTTTTCTTCAAAGTAGTGAAGTAAATTGGGTTGTTAGAAGTGAGGGTAAAGTGCAATACAGTATAAATTTAGAAAGTAGGTCAGGTCTTACTTCTGTGTCAGGCATTAAAAATGAACCTAAGATTTAGAATGGGAATATTCAGTAATTGACACAAAGAGAGAGTTCCCTAAAGTCAAAGTCATTTGTCATTTGGTTATGGGATTCAGTAACTCTAATCAAAATCATAAACTCCAGGGAAGGTAACTCCAGTCTGTTCACTGTAGAATTTACAAGGTGTAATAAGATTTTTGGAATGCAGTCAGGAAGAGGGGAGAAGTGAAAGGACAAGAGGGGATTGCTGTCAGGTAGCATGGGGAAATCAGTGGATTCAAAACTAAGTCTAATTCTGGTTCAGTACTTGTGACCAAGGACCAGGAACATATAGTATCTACTTGTAGTTGAGGATTGTCATAAAATGTGAGAATCAAGTATGCTATGTGACTTATCTTTGAGAAGTAGATATCTTTATACAAATTTAATAGTTCTTATAATTGACAAATTATTTCAACTTACAAAAATATCAGTAAGGAACTGTCACTAAATGAAAGAGAAAGATCAGGAAGCTGATAAAATAAAAGCTTTTAAAAGTTAATCCATTAAACATAACAGAAATTTAGCTGAGAGTTTATGACAACCTGCTCTACATAGAGGGAAATTCATGTTCTCAAGCATTGCAATGACTAATTCAAGAATAGTTGGTAAAATAGATGGCAGCATAACAAATTATGGCGTTAGGATGTTTTTTTGCTCTCACTTGTCTATAACGATTTCATAGGTAAAGGGAAAATCTTACCTAAGGCAGAAATAGATAGTACCTGAACTCTGAAGATTATTTCTTGAAATAATGCAGATATAAAAGAAGTATTGTTAGCTTATGAAGACAAATTATTACAGAAACATAAAGATTTCTTTTAGGAACTAATGTCTCATTGACTGGTTTCATTAAGATGTTGGCAGTTTATTAATAAGTAGGTTGACTAGGTATCCTCTGGGGATCTCTTTTAACTCAAAAATCTTTAATAAACATGAAAATCATTTCCTTCTGAACCATTCCCAAGTGGAAGACTGTTTTTAGAATTTTAGAACACTTTTTACTACAGCTCTCTGTCATTCCATTTATTACTGCTTTTGGAAACACTGTTCGCCTTTATTCTTCCCTAAATCTCTGGGTCTCAAAATTCAGTACAAGTATCATTCCTCAGATGGTCTTTATCGACCTGGTCTTTTTGAGTTAGATGCAAGTCTCTAGGTTTCCATATAATCATCTG
This sequence comes from Uropsilus gracilis, assembly GCA_004024945.1. NCBI lineage: Eukaryota > Metazoa > Chordata > Mammalia > Eulipotyphla > Talpidae > Uropsilus > Uropsilus gracilis. The sequence continues at coordinate 7,269 of PVHY01024091.1, forward strand.
CCTAAGATGGTATTTATTCTATTGCCTAGAAATTGTGAGTCATTATCCTTTTCTCCCATGGACTGTGTAGACATTGTATAGTCATGTTTTCTCAGTTCTGGTAATGATGCTTGTGGTTTTCCTCACAAAATAAATGAAATAAAAGGAAAGAGCATGGAATTTATAAAATGGATCTGGACTTGATTCCCAGTTCAACTCATCTCTACTTGCATTTGGGGAAATCAATTAGCCATTCAAATATTTCTTCCAGATTGTAGATAGAAATATTGATGACTTTGTTACATATTTACCGATATTGAAATGTAAGAGTATGTGAAACTTTTGTAAGCAGAAAATGCTGTGTTGATATTACTATTATTATTGTTCTACAAAAGGAAAGAGAAGTCAGAATATCTTGATCTCATACCAGGCAACTGCTGCAATCAAATTTCTCTATATTTTGAGAGTCTCAGGTCTCTTGAAAAATGTATTTTCTAATTTACTTACAATAGGAAACACAAAAGTATCAAGACGCCTTATAAGCAGCACTGTGGGATAATGAAGCTTTAAGGAAGCGAGGGAAACTTGGAATAGAGTTAACCTGCAACCAATGTCACAGAGGAGAGAGCCCTGCCACCGAAAAGACACGTGCAAAGTTTGATTATACCAAGTTTTAGATGGGTAATTAGAAAATACTCTTCTGTCAGGTATATGAGTAAAAAGAGTCTGATACAGAAACTATATAAATAACATACTGTATAAAAGCTAACATTGCTAGAAAAACTGGTTGTGATGGTTTCCTTTAATTTTAGTTATGAAGGTTTTGGAAAAAGATGAAATATGTATAGATTTTCCATTTCTTTCAAATAAAATTATTTTTTTATTTGTGGTATAAAATAAGATCTGAGTAAAAAGTCATTTGATACGTATTCAGAAGGTCTGCAAGCACTCCTGTGCAGAAATTAAAAACAAACCAAAAAAATAAGTGTGGCATTTATTTTATTTCTATAAAAGGCCAGGTCAGGATTTCTAAATTGGGGTAGGATGGAGAGTTTCACAGCAGACTAATGTTTCTATCAAGGCCAACTAGAAAAGTCAGGTGAAATGTAATTTTCAAAACAGCAGCAGAGAGCAATAGAACTCTGAGGACAACAAAGCAAAATTCAGGGGAGAGGAAAATTTTTAGATGGTGGAGTGAGAAATTTCAGTCTCCCTGTGGATGGACTGGAAGCTGAGAGGCTGGACCGAGTCCTGTGTATGAATTACCTTCGGGATGTAGAACACACAGCACAGTCTTTGCATCAGTCATAAAAGCTTTGAGTGACAGATTTAGAGGTGTGAATGTCCTCAAACAGATGGGCAATTTCCCCTTGAAAACATCTCACATTTTCCAAATCTGTATAGGATTGGAGACTAAAGAACTAAACTTCAACCTCCGAAAAACTATTTAAATTTTTCACTGCTTCATGCCTTTTTTTAAAAAAATTAATGTGTCAATCTTTTACATATATATAGAACTTCATGGTACATTTTTATGCCTCCATATGTCTATGTGCTTTACTCACTGTCCACCAATGCTCCTGTGCCCTCATCCCCTCCTTGTTGCCCCCATCCCCTCTGTTAACCAATGTATTTTTCACAAGCCCTAGAATTACATTAATTGTACTTTGTCAGTATGTGCTGTTTTTCATAGTCCACAAATAAGTGAAATCATTCAGTATCTAGCTTTTATTTTAAGAGTTATCTCATTTAGCAAAATCATTTTATATCCATTTTGCCCCCCCCCCTCCCAAAACCCCCTTGCATCTTTTAATCAATGAACAGAATTCCACTGGGTGTATATTACACAATTTACTTATCCAATCATCTCTCAGTGGACACTGAGGTTGGCTCCATGACTTGGCTAGTGTGGACAGTAAGTACATACATCTTTTCATGTTAAAGTCTTCATGTTACTTGGAGAAATATTAATCATGATATATCTGGGATCATATGGTGCTTCCATTTTTATTTTTTTGAGTTTGCATCAAATAGGAAAACCATTTCTGTAATTTTCTAAATATGAATCAATTTCTCATTATATACTGGTAAAAAAGACAAGCTTGATGAATGTAAACAATGTAATCTAGTTATATAAACTACAAAGCTGAGGAAAAGTAGTCAATATTATTAGAAGTTTGAACTTTGCCATTTATCTTAGTTGACTTGGGCTGCCATAAACTAATATAGCAAATTAGATGGTCTAAACAACAAAAAATGTATTATTTTATGGAGGCTGAGAATTTCAAGCTCAAGTTTTTGGCAAGGGAGTTTCATTCTGAGGTTTGGTATCCTGGCTTGTAGGTGACCTCCATCTGATAAGGGTGGTTATTTTACCTCTTCTTTGTGCATGTGTGAGAAGAGAGAGCAAAGTCTCTTATAAGGGGACTAATATCCTCATGAGGGTCCCACCTTCTTGGTCTTATCTAGCCCCAGTCATTTCCCAAAGGCCTTATCTCCAAATAAGGAGATAAGGAGATTTTAGGCATTAGATCTCCAACATAAGAATTCTAAGATGACAAAAGCATTCAATCCACAAATTATTGTGCAGAAAAAAATATTGATTAGGGATGGTTACCCCCCCAAAATGCTGCAATGCTGATCAAGTTTTAGCTTTTGAGCTGGTAACTGGTTACATGTTGGGAACACAGTAAAAACATATCAATTTGTACACTAAAGCCTGTACAATTTTAGTAATGAAGCTATATTTAAAAAACAAATGGCTCAAAAATCTACATAATGCTCTTATATATTATTATAACTTGATGATTATTCATTATTTTTAGATTGAGAGAACATGTCAAAATGATCAATATCGATTTAAGTCACTTTTCCCATTCTATGAATATTTTTTACTTTTCAGAAAGTTTCCATTTTTTTTTCTAAATACAAATCCTTATTTTGAAAATTGTGAAAACTTAACACAAACAATACATTTATTTACAGATTATTACAATTACACACTTTCTTTAAAAGGCCTTAATAGGAATTTATCTTTGGGTGGCCTTTCTGCAAAATACTAAGTCGTTCTTTTTTCATTCCTTGAATTTCCACATTGTTATTTATATAAATGTGGGAAAAGGAACACTGGAGCCAGGTGAACTGGTTTTGAGTGTTGATGTTTTGTTGGTCCTAATTTCTTGCAACATTATAAATATTTTTATTACTTTTTTAGTGGAAGAGCCATGGTTATTATGAGTTTTCTTTATTACTTGTCATGGATATATTCAAGAGGAATTGAAGGAATATGATCTGAGTTGTATAGATAGGGCCTAGGCTGTCCCTAGAAGCTCTGGGAAGGTCTGGAACTATAGAAATCTATCCTGTTTTATGGAGACAGATTCATACAGTATCAGAACACTGTTGTCCCATTTTTCAAACTGTTATTTATAGTCTTTGTAAATAAGGTTGCTAAGTAATTCTTCTTGCTTGGAATTAAAATATAATGTAACAAGAGAGGTAATTTTCTTGTTCTTGATGACTATGACCCATGAATTTAAAATAAGTTAGTCTATTAATCACTAATCATGATTTCCAAATTGCCAAGTAAATGTTTACCATGATTTAATGACTACATAATTGTGCAGATTCTCACCCTCCTTTGAGGGAATATAAAAGAATAAGATGTCTTTAATAGCTGCTTTAATTCCCTGCTTTGACTCTCACATCACTCCATGTGGTCTGCTATATCTGTTTATACCTCTCAAATCAATTCCCATCTTGATAGTGGCGCAGCATCTACCTCATCATTTATCTATTATATTGGCCCTAAATTTCTTTCTTCTGCTAAAGCTTCTCCCTTTCCTATTCTACCCCCAACTCCAGGTCTTTCTTTGTAAAATGAAAGTCTCTTAGTTCAAATCCTGTCGTTGCTCCTCATTATTTTCAGGGGAAAATTCAAAGACTGTCTTGGAATATAAGAGGCTTCACTGCTTGGCCCTTTCCCAGTTATTGAGCTGAATGGCTTTGGTGGATCCATGGTAATCCCTGTATCTTGTTATGCTGCGGACCGGCTGGGCAAGGGTGCAGGTCGAGAATAACCAGAGTTCAGCTGGGCAGGAAAGACACAGGGCTGGTGATTGGCGAACAGACACACACTCAAGGGGTGATGAATCTGCTGCGATTTATTTGAGGTTTTCGTGGATCTATATAGTGTTTTAGGGGATTACATCAGCATTCTATGAGTATATACAATTAACATATCAACAGATTGCAGATTTATCTTAGGTGTAACTTAAACATTTTAACTAACAACATAATGTTCTCAAAAGCATTCCAAAACAATCTTTTACTTCCTTATCCCTTCACTGAGACTCCACCAAGGTAAATAGGATTTGCTTTGAAACAAACATTTTAACTAACAACAAAACGTTCTCAAAAGCATTCCAAAACAGTCATCTATTTTACTTTGTTATCCCTTCACTGAGACTCCACCAAGATAAGTAGGATTTGCTCTCTCATTTTTATGGAAATACTCTGACCGCAGGGCTGCTTAGAATTGTTTAGTAAATCAGAGGATGACCTCAACAACTCCCTTGCCTGGGGTCTGGGAGCAGCACCCTAAAGATCCCCTGTGAAGGTCAGCTCCCAAAAACACCCCTCCTGTGGGGGCAGAGAGCTTCGCCCATGGGTGCTTTCGCCTCATGGGTCCTCCATTTCAGGTCAGCTCCCACATTGTTACATGCAAGAGATTTGCAAAACTGAAATAATAAAGTCCTCACCTCCTAGGTAAATGGGGATTATGGGCCCAGCACTTCCACTGCACCACTCTGCTATTTTTGTTAAGTGGGGATTAAAAGTGAGAGGTGTTTAACATATTCAGTTTAGTGACCAACCTGGAATAAGTGATTCAGATTGTTTTTCTTGATTCTCTTATTTCTTACCACTTTCATCAGCCACTCTCTGCCATCTCTATGAATCTTACTGGTTGTCACATCAGAAATGCTTCTTTCATTCCCATACACCACCTTCCAATAGCCTGTTTATCTGGAACATTTCTGAAACCAACTCTAACATGTGTTTTTTCTTCAGTACACCAACCAATTAACTCACTTCTCTGAGGACACCAACCCAGTGTCCTTTATGTCTGATTTTAACACTTTGGAGCTGGAAATAGTGTCCCACTCCACTGCTTAAGTGTTCAGTCCCACCCTACAGCCTCTACTTCAACTGCCAAATACAACTGCAGATTGTTGAACTGGCTATAAATCAGATTTTCCAACATACCCTCCTTGGACTTGATTAATATGCAAGAATGACTCATAGATATAAGCAGACAGTTTGCTCACTAGATTATTGTTTTATTAAAGAAAATGTTACAGGCAATCCGGATAAATGGGGTGTTCTAATATCAGGGTGAAGCTGGTAAAAGAATTCACCAGAGACATAGTGGAGAGTGGAAAAGGGGTATTTACAAACAAACACCCTGCAATGGAGCAGGGTGCAAGATGGGAAAAGTCTGCCTGTGAAGTAAAATTTGGGGTCCCCTTTTATGACCACTTTTCACAGGCTTTTTCATGAGTGGGGGAGCTGATCTCTCTTGGTTGCTATCTGCTGCACATCAGGTTTCCCTGGGCCTTCTGCACCAGAGGTGTCCTGTCTGGTTTTCTTTGTGTTGTTTCCACATTCTTGGGAATTCTCAATAGGCTCTTATTGGTCACGTGGACCCACGGTCAGGTCCCCATGGCAACTCTGGGTTTCCCTTACCTATTTTCTGTCTCCCAGCATTTGGTCAGCTGTGACAGTGAAAAGACTAGGTTGTAACACTTTTAAATGATACTGCAACAATGAAGACATGCAGAGGGCAGGGGGGCTGGGAGGGTCTTGATCCAGGAAGCTTCTTTCCTGAGGAATTCCTACTAGTAAATGGATGTGTCCACCAACCTGGTAGCTCTTTGAATCCTCCCCCCCCCCTTTTTTATGAAGGTTTTATTACATGTGTGTGATTGATTTAAACATAGTTATTTTGATCATTTCAGCCTCTCACCTCCCCCGAGGTCAGAAGAGAAGTTGCAATGCTGGAACCACATGGTTGGCTCCTTGGGCAACTAGCACCTACTTTTGCTTTGCTGCTTTCTAAAAATCACCTATTTATCAGCTACCTTTATACATGGAATTCCAGGGGTGTAGGCGCTCTGTGCCAGGAATGAGATTGATATCAGCTGAATGTTTCTTATTTTCAATCACATTGTACCTGGAAAACTCCTTTACTTTTGATCTGAAGGACTCTGTCTTCCAGCAAAGTTACACAAAGCTTCCTTCTCCTGCAGGTGTCTCACTGAGCTTCCATTGTCTTTAATCCAACATCCTTCTGTGCCTGCAGACTCTGCAATGAGATGATCAAAGAATATTCTTGAAGGAAGACGAATAGCATCTTGATTTAAAATTTTGAATTTCTTGTGGTACTTTTATAACCTTCATGGCTTTCCTTGTGTATGTTTCAGAAGTTTTTTTTTTTATCTAGTGTCTCCATATTTTGCATCCTTTATCTGCATACAGTATTTCAAAATGTTTCCTTTCCCTACCATTTAACAGAGCACTGCTCTCCTGATATTACCCTGAGGAAAACATATGGGAGAGCACATCCTAAAAGGGAGCCAACACTCCCTCCAAATATAATTATGGAGATAGATTGTTATCAGCCTTTGCTTCTTATCAATGCGATCGATCGCTGTGAGCTGGCCTCTGCCTTGTAGCTGAGGGACTCTTTCTCAAGGTTTGCAGGGGAGTATTTTTTTCGTTTACAGTAAAGTTTTTTTAAATTTATTTATATATAAATTTCACATCATTGTAATCCCAAGGATTCTCCCCTCCACCACCCTCTCCTCTTTCCCCATTGCCGGAAGTTGTGTGCTTCAGTTTGGTGCTTAGCTTGTTTTGACTTTTCTTCATGGCTTTTGTTTATTTATTCCCTATATCCCATTTATTAGTGAAACCATTTGATTTCTGTCTTTTTCTTTTTGACTTGTTTCTGCTAATATTTCTTCTAAGTACATCCATGTTATCGTAAAATCATCAAATTTGTCATTTTTAATTGATGAGTAATATTTCATTTTGTATATATACCACATTTTTTTCATCCAGTCATCTGTTTTGGGGCATTTAGGTTGCTTCCAAGTCCTTGCAGTTATAAATAGTGCTGCAGTAAACATCTGAGCACAGGTGTCTGCAGGGGGATATTTTTAAATGGACATAGCAGGAGTTGAGATGAACCTGAAGTTGTCCCTAAGTAACCCAAGAGTGACAAGAACAGACATCTTCAGTGAGGCCCAGAGTGTCTGGCATTTTTAAATCATTGTTGCAAAGAAAGGCAAGTTTAATTACTGCAGATGAAGTAAATCTGGAGGATCTCATTAGAAATGCAAGCATGCCAGACAGCCCAACTTCAGCAGTCTCAGCCACATGCCAATAAGGGCACTTTGTTTTAGCTTCTGAAGGACCAGCCTGCACAGCCTAAGGACGGGGGTGAGGGAGGATGACAGAGGCTCCAAATACCTGGCAACCTCTGCCTTTAAGAAACAACTGAAAAAAATGCTGATGTGGTTTTGGGGAAGTTTATTTAGTTCTAGTGTCCAGGTGCTCACTTTGCCCTCCTCCCCTCCACCCACTAGCTTCATTCTTCCGGAAACTTAAATGTTCAATATCTCCTAATGTGCTCATCATATCATACCTTTGCACAAAGTCTGACTCCTAAATGGAATATTCTTTCCAGTTTACATGTCACGTTTTTGGACTCCAAGGGGTAGAATTTGGTCCTGACTCTGCTGCATTGATATTATGCTGTATTTGTCCACGTTCTCAATAAGTCATAAGCAATTTTGAGCTAGAACAGGAATTTCGCACAAACCAGAAGAAGGTGACTCAAGCCCTCTTAGTTTATCTCACTCCAGGTGCCACTGATTGCAAAACTTCTGCCTTCTCATCTAATGAATAGCCAGTTAGGGGTCAGGTGATTTTGATAAACATAGTTGGTTAAATCTCACAACCCTCAGTCCCTGACCCTCTTGTTAAACAGAACTGGCCCAAACCCATTCTCTCCTATGTAAACTTACATCCCTTCTGTTATGCAAAAGTTGTCAAAACCCATCAGGGATACAAACTTAGTTTGCCCATTGAAACTAAGTATTTCATTGAAACTAAGCAGAATTAAGACCCAAGGTGGGATATTCTGCTCTTAATCTCACACTCTTAATTGTGTACTTCCACCTACAATAAAGCTTCATTCTAACTCACCTATCTTGACTCTTGTATGCATTCTCTCCTGTGGAGGAGTCAAGAACCTCAGGATCACTCAGTACCCTCAGATCCCCAAATATTTGACACACAACTGTTTTTCATTTTTACATACCTACACTTGCTCATAGTCTGTATCTCTTCACTTGGCACATTGCTTGCAACAAAGCTCCTGATGCATACTCAGAACTATATAAAGATATCATATTTTTGGAATATCTACCATTAGGAATGAGTCTGGCCATCATCCATGGATTTCTTTCATTTAATCCTCCCAGTGTCCAAAGGATCCCGATGTTTCATCACTGGCATTCTAAGGAGGAGGGAAGTGGTTTGCAAGAGCCTAAGTGAAAAATTTGATACTTAGTAGGTGACAGGTTTTTGGTCACCCCAAGTCAAATGAGTCCTGGACCCTAGGGCTTAATTAATCATTATACATTCTGCTCAGCTGATGTATAATTTGTTAGAAACAATAGGATTATAAATAACACAACAATACACATGTTAATATGCTTTGCTGCAGTAATATCACCCCTAATTTAAATAAAGTCATAAGAATAATTTTCTAGAAGAAATATGATATAAGGAGACTACAAGGATAAGTTCCAAATCTGAATATTCAGCAGAAAGGCTTGTGGTCCCTTGTAGAAGCTTCATGGTTGCACTTCACTGAGCTGAAATTATTAGCTAGGTGGCATTATTAAGCCAGATACTGGAGGTTGGGGGAGATAAAACTTTGTATGTTTTTCTTAGCTCTAAATGACAGATTACTGCACTATACTATTTATTTCAGAAAACATTATTATTGTAGATATCTCATACAAGAACATTTTAAAATTGACTTTCTAATAAAAAAGCAAAGGATTGGTTAATTAATAAATGACACTTGGGTAAATGATTGGGGATTTCAACAAAATAAATTTGAGTCCTGACTTATAATGAAATAAATTTGATTGATTAAAAATTTAATTAAGTTCCTAGAAATAAAATAGCAAATATTAAGAGAATATTATAATCTCTCAATGTGGCAGCATGGGAAAAACTACAGAAAAATGATAGCATTGACCACAGAAAACAACAGTACCATTTTCACAAAGAGTAACCATGATAAGAGGACAGTGGTAGAGTAAATGTTTTTCTTACAGCAAAAATGTTACATCCAGAATAACCAATACAATGTGACTTCAAGACTTATTATAAAAATAATGAAGGTGATGTGGTATTGACAAAGATAATGGTGGAACTGAACAGAAAGCCCAGAAACAGATCCTGCAAATATGGTCACCTGATCTTTGCCAGTGAGGAGTGGGCAATCCAGTATAGCAAAGACATTCATTTTCTTTTAAAGTTTTAAATTTTATTTTTTTAAATTGATTGTATGTGTGTGTGTATAAAACATCATTGTCTACCCCAACATTCTCCCACTACCTTATCATCCATGAACATCTTAATCTCTTGAACCCATCGCTCCCCTGATTTTACCCTCCACCCCCTCTCTTGCTTTATGCTTCAGTTCTGCTGACAGCTTTAAATTTTTCTTGACAAAGATGCTCTTTTAAAACAAATGGTCCTGGAACAACTATGCTTTCACATGTATGCAGATGAATGGTTAGAAGAGCTGGTGTTTGTGGGTCCAGGTGTGAATGATGGTTGAGTAGCAGAAGCTCCACCAAACACAGTAGCAAAAAAAGTGTAGCTTTATCATCCTGGCATCAGGATGGGGTCCAGGGAGGAAATCCATCCCAGCTCTGTCTTGCCATGACTATACTGTGAGGTTTCCTGTTGCCCAGTGTGTCAGGCAGTTGGCTAGGTACCAAGTCATCAGGAAATTTTGTTAGTTATTTTTTATTCCCTAATTGTCTGGGATGGTGGCAAGCTCTGAAAAATACCTGTTTTTCTGGATGCTGCCTTGTCTAAAATCATTGTTCTTTATCTGTCTTTTTTCCAACCCTAGTTCCTTAATCTAAGATCTAGACACAGAATTATACCTATTAAAATTTTAACTTAATTTAGGATCATCACAAACCTGAATATAAAACATAAGCTAAAATAACCTAAGAGGAAACCTAGGTGATCTTGACAAAGACTTTTTAGATATAGCACAGATGTCCAGGACTATGCATAAAATAATGGATAAATTGAACTCATTCAAAAAAAAAAAAAAAAACCAAAAACTTTTGAACTGTAAAATACATTGCCAAGAGAACAGAAATCAAGCCATGAACTAGGGGTAAATATTTGCAAAGGACACATTTGATAAAGGACATTTTTCTAGAATATTTTGAGCCCTTAAAACTCAACAAGTAGAAAACAACCTAACTTAAAATAGAACCAAAGACTCTAACAGATGGAAAATAAGCATATGAAAAGATGCACTATATCATATGTCATCAGAAAAATGCAAATTGAAACCATGAGATAGAACTGCATACTGAGTAGTATGGTCAAAATCCTGACAGCACAAATGTCAAATACTAAGAGAATATGGAGCAACAATAATTCTTATTCAAAATGTTATAGTCACTTGGAAAATATTTTGATAGTTTCTTACTAAGTTAAACATACTTACCATATGATCTAACAATCACTCTCTCTCTCTCTCTCACTTGAAGGACCTGAAACTTACACAGATGTAAAGACCTGTGCATAGTTGTCAATAGCAGCTTTAGTCATAACCTTCCAGACTAGGAAGCAATCAAGGCGTCCTCAGCAGGTGAGTGGAAAAGGAGAGTGTGGCTCATTCAGACCACATTATCCAGCATGGAAAAGAAGTGAGCGTTCAATCAAAAAAGACAGTCACATCATTTGCAGTCACAATGATGGAACTAGTGGGAATCATGCTAGCCGAAGCATATGTGGGATATAGGGAAAACAAGAAAAAGGACAAGAAAAAGTTAAAACTAGCAAACTGATAACAGAACTAAAGCATAAACCAAGGAGGGGAGGGCAGCGGGGCAAAATCTGGGGAGTGATGAGCAAAGAATCAGGATGATGGTTCTTGGGTGACATAAATGATGTAAATATACATATGTATATATAATCAACAAAAAAGGAAAAAATAAAAGAAATGAGCTATCACACATGAAAAGACATGTGGGAATTTCTAGGGCAGAGAAAATGCTCTCTGCTGCTGCACTGATGCTATATGACACAGTTGTATCATGTGATCATGTAGTCATGTAACCCATGGAACATACAACACCAAAGATGGAATCTTATGTAGACTATGGACTTTGAATGATAGCGATGTGTCAATAATGTAGGTTTTTCACTTGTAACAAATGTCTTCTCTGGTGTGGCACTGTGTAGTGAAGGATGCTATATATGTGTGGGAACAGCCAGCGTCTTAATGGGAAGTTCTGAACCTTCCCCTCAATTTGCTGTAAATCTAAAACTGCTCCAAAAAAAAATTTAAATGACTGTTATGTATATGTGGGCCTGTAGATCAATTAAATAAATGAATCAGTAAAAAGATAAATGGATACTCATAAAGGAAAATATGTGATAAATAACTGTCTATTTTGTTAATAATATTATAATTTTATTTTGGAATTCAATATATTTTAGCTTTATGAATAAAGCTTTGTATTTCCCCCAGTTTGTACAAAGATTAACTCATGATTAGGGAGAAACAACATGAGATGCAGCATTTTGCCAAGCAAATGTTATGCAGAGTAAGCTTAAAGGGCTCCGAACTTTGGAATTCTTCCTGGGTATCCAGAAATATCCAATTATAGAAAGAGTATTAAGAAACAATTTGATTCTGCTGCTTTGTGAATATCTGGACTTTGTCTTATCAACTCACTTCAAGTAACCTGTCCTCCTACCCCAAAAGAGGCACATTCTGTGTGAACTCTGTGATGAAGGCTTTGGAATGGGGTACTGCATATTTTTATTTTCAAAAATCTCAACTCTCTGTCTTACTAACTGTATCTGGTCTGCTCAGAATTTACTGTTGCTATTTTAACTATGCTAAGAAAACTATTAGAGGGTTTTCATGAGCCTGTGTGTAGATGAATATTCATTGACAGTCAGCATCCATATTAGAAGCCACTCCCGTATTTCTGCAGTGCCTGCACATTTGGGAGCATCCTCTGGGACTCATAGGGCAGCATGGAAACTGGAATCCAGGCTGCCTGCAGAAGGCACATCAGATCTGCTTCCTGAACTGACTTTTAAAGAGGAGTTTTTCTGATTTACTGTTTGTATCATGGAAATGCGCTAAACATATTTTATTCTGTTTGGCATGATTTATTTACTATAAAACCCTCATAAAATTAAAGTTGTCATTTTCTAAGATGAGATTGATGTGTAGCTTGAAAAAGCATGCACACACTATTTTTATATTATTTGAGTATGTGTAAGGAAGCAGCATTTTACACATGTATATGGTAATGAAAATATTCTGAGGAATTAAGGAGCTTGTTTTCTTTTTTTTTTTCAGTTTTATTCATTTTATTGGTTTGTCACAATTGTGAATTAATTGATCCCTCCTCCTCCCTCCATATCCCCCCTCTGTATCCCCCTTCCTCCTCCCTCCATATCCCCCCTC
>PVHY01024092.1:0-12618 GCA_004024945.1 Uropsilus gracilis
CTCTTTTTTTTTTTTTTTTTTTTTTGCATTTCTGAGTTTTTTCCAGATCCAAGTGATTTGCCTTTGGGTACAGGTTTTGGGGTGCTTTGAGAAGGTGTGTGATGAAGGAAGGCTGGAATCCTGGCTTTCTGCAGCCTGCACACAGAGCCCCGTGAGAGCAAGGCGAGAGTGGCAGGGAAGCCGCGACTGGGCTGTGCGCTCCAGAGTGGAGGCTACCCTGGCCTCCGCAGCCATCTGGGCGTCTGTCTGACTTGCCCTTGCAATGGGAGACTGCCTTTTACTTTTAACTGGACTTCCCAAGCATCGACAGGACTTTTTACTGAACTTGTTAATATCCTGTGTGCGTGCGTGCGCGCACATTCGTCCATGCGTGTGTGTGTGGGGGGGGGTGTATCGTAGGCTGAGGGAAATTCACTGCAACATCCACACCTTTTTCACCTCTGACACCTCAGAAGCACTCTGACATTAGAGATGGAAGACTTGAATGTCTTACCACTGCCGGTCCCCTGCCGCAGCACCCTTCCCATTACATCAAGAGACTTGAGACGCTCTCTCATCTGTTAGTCACGTACACACACATACAAATCATCACCTCCGTCCAATCTAGACTTTAGACCCCAATATGCTGCAAAAATTGAGATTAAAAATTGAGAAGGCCAGCCATTAGCCACTGCTATGGGGGAGGGGGGGGTGAAGGAAAGAGTACTTATAAACCTAATTTGAAATATGACAAGTAAATTTATCTCTGACACATACAATGCTGCAGTTGTGGAAGGCAGCCCTCCTTCTGCAGCCCCTCCTCTCACCCTCTCCTTCCAGACCATATTCTCCACTAATCCCTGTTCTTTCGCCAATTGACACTGACCTACCGGGAATTTTCCAGAACCTGCAGCATTTTTCTGTTTCCTGTACCACATCCCAGCAGTAAATAATACCACAGAAGACAGTCTCACCTAGGCCCCTTCATAGACCAGAATCTCTGATGAGATCTGCATTTGCCAGATTTTCACTGTAGCATGGCAGCTTAAGCCCAACATGCTGGAGATGGGTCACAGTGCTTGGCAGTTACCTAGCTAGCACAGGGACCACCCCTAACTTCTGGAGACAGAGAAGCCCAGGGGAGGTGAGTTCTGTCTGTCATGCCTCTCACTGAAGACTAGCCTCCTTCCAGAATATCCACATAGAGGACTCCTCCTCTTCACCTTTCTTGGACTTTTTCTCCTCTGGGCTGTGCTATGCACAAGTAATCAAGCTGCTTTTAACTGTGAGAGTTCAGGACCAAAATATGCAGAGGCCAGATCTGACCTGGTGGTAGGCTTTGGTTTGGAGCTCGCGTCTTAGGTTTTGATTTTGGTGTAGTCTCTGTCCTTAGAAAGGGCCAATATTTCATATTTGAATCTTACTTTTACTAAAACCTGGCACATAGTTAGAAGGTCTAAAGATTCAACAGTCAGGGAAAAGAATGGTCTTTTGGGCTAGATAGCAATGGGTAGGGGTTTGTTAAACTGGGAATTATCAAAAAGGACTCTACCAGGGAACAGTTTGGAGCTATTGCTTTCTGTGTGTTTATCTTGTCTATCACTCTATACTTAATCACAAAATTCATGATGTAAATTTACTGCAAGGTCAGAATGCTAAAATAGCTTTTAGTGCATGGTGTTTGCTTCACTAGAGTAGGTTACTAGAGGTTATACTGCTTGGATTGTATTATGATTAATTTGATTTTCAAAAAAATCTGAGTACATCATGCACTGTCCTATTGCCTTATGTTATAGCATAGTTTGTTTTGTTTGACTTTTCATCTTTTCTCAGTACAAAATTGAATAGAGTAGATTTTTACTTAAGACCATGGGACAGAGAGAGAACAGAGAAGGGACAAATGGTTAGAATGGGTTGATTGGTGACTGACATTGGGAAGTACCATTGCTGTATCTTACCTATATTTTCCTTTCCCTCTGGATAGAGAAAGATTTACTTAGATGCTTGTGTATTTTCCTCAAAACCTAACCTGGGGCTGAGGCCATGGTAAAGATTTGGAAAATAGTTGTTAAGTGGATGGTTTATTGCAGGTTACCAGTTGGGGGTATCTTTTTTCCCCTTGCATTGCTTTTTAACAATATTTGGTATTTCAGATGATTAATGATCTCTTAAGAGGCTCTTTTCTAATTAAACAATATTGTTATAAAGGCTAAGAGTTATTTTTGATCATTACCTAGTTATTTTCAGAGCTAATGAACTTATACAATCCATTTATTTTATAGCTTTTATGATAATCAACATGCACTAACATGAAAACATCATTTTTATAGAAGCCTCCCTAATTCCATATCTACACAGAATTAAAAACAGGAAGTTTATAAAATTTGAGTATTTTGTTCAACTTTCATCAGATTAGTAGAATAAAATTTCTCAAAAATTTAAAATTAATTAAAAACTATATAACCATTGGGAAAAAAAAGGCTAAGAGTGATGACCAGCTCTACAGAGGCTTGAGTGGCCATGGTTCTGGATGTCCTAGGGCAGACATGGGTCCTAACATGGGACTTTCCAGCATGTTATATAAATTTCTCAATTAGAATGGATGAAGGATAAATCAGTACAGTGGGTTCATCTTTCCCACCCAAAATAAAATCCTTCCAAGCTAAAATGGAGACCCTTTAATTTCAGGCGTGTTAAGAGTTTAGGGAATGCAGAGAAATGTGGCAAAAAGCTTTTATTCTCCTTTTTGTTCATTTTCTCTTTTTTATTAAAGGAGAGTGACACTGCAGAGCTAAAGTGGAAGCTCCCTTTTCCTTGACCAATAGCTACAATTTCCCTAAACCTCCATTTTAGAGCAATTTATGGAAGAAATAGGTGCCTCTTCTGAGTTTTACCAGCTATCCACCTCCCCACCCTCTGCCACCTCAGCATTGTACAAAATCAAAATAGCAACCTTTCCAATAAGACACTAAATAAAATAAAGAGGTGGATTGAACAACAACGTTTATGGAAAAGGCAAGGGGTTCAGACAATTAATGTAGATGGGATTAGCATGCAAACTTGTTATCCTTCACGTCTCCTAGGATTTAATTGATACAGGATTGAAAGTTTAAAAGTTAATACCTTGCATTCATACAATGCCTTTTGATCTTAAAAGTACTTTTCACATATATTATCTTACTTGAGCCTCATAACAATGGCATAGCAAGTCTGGACTTCCATCCCACACCCCCACCCTTAACCGTTTACAGATGAGAAAACACAAGTCCAATGAGATTAAGTTATGTCTTAGGTCACAGAGATAATTAGTGATGGAACAGACATTTAGAACTTGTGTCATTCAACTCCCAGTCCAGGGAGACCAGAGCTTAGTGTTAAGTTGGGGGCTGTGAGACAAGGACTGTGTAAATCCTCTTAATCATCATAAAGTGGGAAATCTGCCTTAATGCTTCTGTTTCTCTCAAGCCTGTAAGAGGAGCAGTGATTCTTAAGTTTTTACTTTGAGGTTCTCAGCTCTCACTCTTTCTCTCTGGGTTACAATTAATCTGTAACCACACTCACTATAGGAGGTCCCTGTTTAGTGGAACCTTTTTGAATATGTATGTAATATAATAATCCACCCAGAGCATACTCATTTTATTGGTTCTGTTTTTCATATCTTTTTGAAACAGAGCACTCCAAAGTAAATGCATTTACTGCCAGTCTGAAGTGTAAACAGCCCTTGTAGTTATTGTGGGGAGGGGGAAAAGATAACAGAAATGTTGGACATGATCCCTTTCTACGAGAATTATTAGAACTTGGAGGTTGGGATAAGCCAAATATAGGTGAAAAGCAATCGAAATTCAGATGCCAATTTATGATATGACATCACACTTTGTACTTGTACATGGGGGATGGGGGTGGGACAGAATTTTTGACAGCATAGAAAGGAAATTGCAAAGGGAATCAGGAAATCTGGCTTCAGATGAAGTTTCTACTACTCAGCTCACAACACGACCTTATACAAGTCATTTAATATCCTTGGACCTTAAGTTTTCTCATCTGAAAAATCGGAGCAGGGGTAAAGTTAGACTTGAGCAGTTAATTTGGAAGTCTATTTTAGTACAGAATATCAGAGACACAAGTAAGATTTTGGAATGGGGCATATTGAAAAGTGTGTCTTAAAATTAATATGGTTCTAGAAATAGGAAGTGGAAAAAGTATGACAGACAAGGAGAGAGGCAAGAATTGAAACATGGTGGTTGAGGTAGGGGGAAGGGAGTCATATCAAAGACTGATGAGAAATGAGGTTAGTAGTAGGAAGAAGGGGGAATGTAAAAGGCTTTGAATGCCAGAATGAAAGACTTTAAAGGTAATCAGGAACCAGTGAAGTTGTTTGATTATAGGGGTATCGTAAAACCAAACAGAAAAATTATCTTTGACAGTATACTTTGGTCTGGAAGCCCTACTGATCGACTTTGTTCCCCTTGATCTTATATTCAGTCAATTTGGGATCATTTATGGAATCATGATTATTTCTTGTTTTTTACTGCAACTTCTAGTTTTGGGTTTTACATTGCCAGGGCTTATGTAAAAACTTCTGGCCCAACTTGCTTAATCACCTGCTTATACATTTGGATTCAGTCCATAATGTGTCATTTGGCTTCTATGGACCCTACATGCTAATGGAATTCCCAATTTGAAATTCTAACTGATGATGAATGATCAGGGGGATGGAGGAAATGAGGGAAAGTTCTTAGGCAGTCAGGATGGGATGGTTGTGGACCTGAAAGCAGATTAAAAGATTGAGAACAATTTAAAGGAGGCTAAGAAAAAAATCTGAATTTTTGCAGAATCTTTCACTTGCTATGACTTAGATATGGGGGAAAACTGATGAGAAGCAGTCATCTAGTTCTGAACTGTCACGGATTTAAACTAAATTGAGATTAGTAAAAGAAAACCAATTGTTCTAGTGCCATAGAGGGGAAAAAAGGGGGGGGGAGAACTTGTTGTGACAGGTCATAGGTGTGTGAAGATAAAGTAGGAATAGGCAGAGATGAGGAAAGTAAAACTGACAGTATCCCTGAGGTGATGGTCTTTAGGAAAACTGGAAAACATTCTAAAACCCTCCTGGTGTTATGTCAGTAATGGAGGCAAGCAAACAACTGCAATATCTATTCTCAATATCTTTATTTATTTTTTCAGTGTTCATTTTTATATAGTAATTAGTTTCCATTTGCAGATTTGTCTCTCTGTGTGTGTTTCTTTATCCTTATCCTAGAACTACTTTAGTAAAACTTGTCCTTGCACAAAATTGCTTTACTATTCCAGAACTTTCATAAACATTTCTGGCAACAGCAACAGGTGTCCGGGGGAGTGATGGAAGAAAGGAAAGTAAGTAGTAAAAGGAAATTAACAAGAGTGACTGACAGGCAGAATAGGTGTGGTGAAGAGATGGGGAGGAAGTTAGTTTTCCTTTCCTGCATAGCATCACTTGTTACATTCTTAAATACCTCATGTTTTCTTCCCTTATAGTTCTCCTCAATTGCTGAGATTTAGCTCCAAATATGCAATCTGTTGACTCTGATGGTAAGAGAATTTCAGCAAAGAGTAAGAGAATTTCAGCAAAGAGTCTTTACATAACTGAAGTGATTGGCAAGGATAAGTTGTCAATAACTCTGTTGTCTTGGGTGGAGATTTTAATTTTAAACACTTATTTCCAGGACCTTCCTGTCATTATTCACCTTGTAGTTTTTAGTCCCTATACTCCAGTCATAAACTTTATAATCATTGCCATTTTTAGTGAGTCCTATTTCCTTTAAGCAGGTGCTGGAATGAACCTGAGTTCAAACCAGTCTCAGCTTTTATCTCTCAGTTTCACAGACTTCTGGACTAACACAGTCCTTTCCCAGCTGGTTCTCTAAGACTTAACTTGGCTGGCCCTAGGAGGAAAATTGTAATGAGCTAACCATATTTCTACTCGTGATTGTTTGGGGTTGTGTCATTTGTTTATTCATTTATTCCTTTCTTCCTCATTCATTTCACAAGTAATTATGGAACATTCACTATATTCAGGCATTTGTTTGAAAGCAGGAGCGTCACCAATCCTTTAATAGTAAATAAATTAATGGTTTGCCAAATAACAATAAAAATAAATTAATTCATAAATAATTTGTAAATTAGTTAATTTGTAATAAATACTTTATATGAAATTAAAATAAAATAAATTGTAAATTTTTTAAAAAGAGACACCATCTCTGCTTAAATAGCATTTATGGTACAAGGGCAGGGAAATATAGATGTTAAACAGACAGGAAATACATAAGCAGAAAAAAAATTCAGAAAATGATAAATGCAGTGAAGAAAACAAAAAGGATGATGTGGAAGAAAGTGCCTGAAGGGTACTTTCTACCTTCAGGCACTTTCTACCCTCCAGGCAAATTTTTCATTTGCTTAATACTATATATACCATATTCAAAATATTTTGAAATTACTTTATTGATGCTATCAACAGATGTACTTAAAAAAAAAAGTTCACAACTTTGATTTGGAAAGTTTCCAATCATATGGAAAGTTTACAAGATTAATACAGTGAACATATATCTTGTTCATCAATATCCACCAATTGTCAATATTTTGATACATTAGCTTTAATATCTATAAATTCTATTCACCTTTTTGACTGAACTGTTTGAAATTTAGTTGCAGATATCATGACATTCTACCCATGAACATTTCTGCAAGTATCTTAAAAAGATAAGAACATTCTTTTTTAAAATGTTTAATTGAGGTGATATTGCAATAGCTCCATCAGATTTCACTGCCGTAGTGTACCCACCATCAAATCAGCCATAGTCTTCTATCATAGTCCATTGTGGTCCCATTCTTCTTTATTCTTACCCATCTCTCATCCCCCTCCACCTCTGGATGCTTCTGTTCTGTAGTAAGTCTTCCAGGGTTAGTTTTAAAACTTGTTAGTTTTTAAGCTTAGTTTCGTAAGTTTATACTCTACATGTCAGAGACACCATCTGGTATTCTCACTTGCTTACGTCTTTCTGAATTTTTTACATTTTTTCTTCTTAAAAAATTATCTATCTATCTATCTATCTATCTATCTATCTATCTATCTATCTATCTATCTATCTATCTATCTATCTATCTATCTATCTATCTATCTATCTGTTATTCTTCTCATTCTTGCTTACGTCTTTCTGAATTTTTTACATTTTTTTCTTTTTAAAAAATTATCTATCTATCTATCTATCTATCTATCTATCTATCTATCTATCTATCTATCTATCTATCTATCTATCTATCTATCTATCTATCTATCTATCTATCTATCTATCTATCTATCTATCTATCTATCTATTTATTTCTGAGGTAACATTGGGTATTGTCATTGGATATTACCGCCATAGTGCACCCACCACCAATTCACCCACACTCCACCACCACAGACCATTATGTCTCCCTCCCTCCCTGTTCTTTCCCCTTCCTGATTCCCTACCTCCTTGGTGTCTCAGTTCTATAGGCAGCTATCAAGGGTTAGTTTTTCAGCTTGTCTTTATCTGGCTGTTAATTTAGTTACTGCATGTACTACATATTAGTGACACCATCTAGTATTTGCTCTGTTTAGCATAATCCACTTTAGTTCAATTCATGTTGTCATGAATGGCAAGATTTCAACTGTACATCTATATCTAAAAAAAGTTGTATCTCTTTCTCTACATATATAGAGAGAATTTATATATATATAAATATATAATATAATATAAATATACCACAAAAATTTTACATATACACACACAAAATCAAAGCATAAATTCAAAAGGAAACTTATATTCCCATGTTTATTGCAGTACTATTTATTATAGCTAAACTATGTAAACAACTTAAGTGCCCCAGAATAGATGAGCAAATCAAGAAGATGTGGTATATTCACAATGGACGATTACTCAGCAATCAAGAAAAATAAACTCATGCCATTTGCAGCAATATGATGGAGTTCCTGGATGGAGTTTGAAAGGATGATGCTAACCAAATATGTTAGAAGGATAAAGATAAATACCATTTTTTAAATGAAGTTTTCAGAATTTTTGTGTAGATTTGTCATGCATCTGCAATTAATGATAGTTTTATTTTCTACCTCTTATTTGGGGTTCTTTTTATTTCTTTTGTTTAATTGTTAATTTTGGGAATTTATTTTATGCTTTTCTCTCCATTTTTTCCTCACCTCTTTTTCTGGAATTTATGTATTTCATATGTTATACTTCCTGAATTGATCCTGAAATTTACTTTTAGTTTATTTTCTATTGCCTCCTCTTTCACATTTTTTTTTCTCCATGTCCGGAAGATTTCATCTGTTTTATCTTCTAAACTTTCTGTAATACAACAATGTAATTCTTCTTAAACTTTCTGTAATACAACAATGTAATTCTACAACAATGTAATTCAGAGTTAGTGCAGATTTTACTGGCTAAGGTTAAGTTCACAGTTCCTAACAAGATGCTGACCACATATTCAGAGGTTGTTAGGTCACTCACACTTGTGACTTACTGGCTACAAATTCAGGGGTTCCTATGATTTTGTCAGGATTGATAATTCACTAAAACAACTCGCAGAACTCCAGAAAGTACTTCACTTGCAATTTCAGTTTTATTATAAAGTATGCAAGTTAGAAGTAGGCAAATGAAGAAACCCAGAGGATGTGGGAAAATGCCACAAAAGTGGAACTTTTCTGGCCTCTCCACTCCACCCCCTTTCCACTGCATAGGATCACTCTCTTGTCATGTAAAGGTATTCATAGCCAGGAAGTTCAAGAGATCCTTGGTGTTCAGAGTGTTTATTGTTATTTCATTATGGAGACCTGGCTAATTGAATCATTGCCCATATGATTTAACTTGGTCTCCAACCTTCTTTTTCCTCCCTAGAGGTCAAGTTGGTATTCTATAATTTGGCTTAAATTCCTATTCCTCTAATCACATGGTTGGTCTTTAAGGCGTAGACAGCCTCCATCCTGAAGCTATCAACTATGGAGGTGTCCACTATGAATCACTTCACTAGCATAAATTCAAATGTGGTCCTAGAAGTGTACTTAAAATGACAAATAACAACTTTGAAATAACAATAACTTGTATCACTCAAGAAAGCCCAAGTGTTTAGATGCTCAGTGACCTGGGACAAAGACCAGATAAATTCCTCATTCTACAGCACTTTCTAATAAGGATTTAAAGAGCAAATTAAATTAAAAAAGAGTGATTTTTTGGCTTGCTGAATGTCCTTTTTTTCAAAAATCATCCTATTTTTGTTTGATGGGTGCAATCTCTTTGAGAATAATGGCAGTTATTTTTCATTTATCTGTTTCTAATAAGTGATTGGTTTATTTATAAGTTTAGATTCCTATCTTTGAAATCAGAAGTTTCCTCAAATACCTCATCATCCTTGGTTGTGTGTGCATATTTACCAATAGTTTCCTTAAAAAGATAATTAGGTCAGAGTGCGCAGTGAGACTTGTAGACTATGTTCTTTCCTCTTGTGTAACAAACTACCACAAACTTTGTCACATGAAACACGACTACTCAGGTATATATATTTAAAAAAAAAGGAAAGCCTCATTTGCACAATGGATGGATCTATGAGATTATGCTTCAAGAAGTAAATCAAAGACAAACTATGATTTCACTCATTTGTGGTACATAAAGAGACAAAACTAATGAGAAAAAAAGCAAAAACAGAAACAAACTCTTCAAATATCAGAACAAAATGCCAGAGAGAAAGGGGGAAAAGAAGTGGGTAAATCAGGTAGAAGGGGTCAACTGTATGATAAAAGATAGAGAATAGATTTCTGGTGCTAAATTTAAAGTAGTATATAAAATGGTTTATAGTGCTATACACCTGGAACTCATAATGTGATAAACCAATGTTAACTCAATAAAAAAAACTTTAAAAAGAATATAAAACTTGGGGAAAAAACCAAAACACTGATTTTCTCACAATTTTTATGCACCAGAAGTATAGGTGTGCCCTCTGTTTGGGGGTATTACAGGCCACAAATAAGATATTGGTCAAGGTGTGTTAGCTTTTGGAGAGCTGACTGGGAGAGTGTTTGCTTCCAAAAATATTCAAATTTTAAATTTATTTCCTTGTGACCATGACTGAGGGGCCTAGATTTTCCTAGTTTTTACCTGGACATTGCCGTAACATCCTGTAGAATGTTCCTTGCTATGTAAGCTTCTCCAGCATGACCTCTTCTTTCATCAGGTCAGCAAGAAGAGACCTTGACTATGTCTGCTAAGGCAGGGTGTTATACAAGGTAACTTAATATTGGGAATGAATCCCATCTCCTTTGCCATAGGCTGTGGTTAGAAGCAAGTCAGATGCCCCTATAGCATCCAGGGAGAGAGAATTACACCTAAAGGCATGAACACCAGGAAATAGGGCTCACTAAGGTCTGTCTACCGCAAGGGGGTTCACTGCATGATGATCTGCCTGGGTCATTTCATTGCCAACCTCTTAAAGTTCTTCTATCTGCATCTTTAAGTCCTTTATTGGAGTTCTAACATTTCCAAGGAATAATATTCCAGTACCCTGCCTGAAGGTTGGAAGTATGACTGCCAATATTCAATGTACCAAGTGAGATAAAGGGCTAGGAGACTCAACAATCAATAATTAAACTTAACAATTTTCCTATTGTCTGTGTTGTACCTCTCCTTCAGCTATGCTCAGTGTTTGCCTAGCCCATATAGTCTCTGTTTTACTCTCTCCAGAAAATAAACTTCACATCTTCTGGTTGGGAGAAAGACAGAAACAATCACCAAACTGGAAAATCACAAAAGGGATCTGGGGACCTTGAGATATAACTACTAAAAATCTCAGCCTATACTCTCCTTTTCAATCTCACTTTTGTCTCCACTCAGAAGTCCTGGTTCAACCAATTGCTGAGCCTTTAGAATTCTTTGTTGTGAACTGTGTTGCCTATCAACTTTTCCCACTGCCAATTTTGGATTCAGTTTCCTCAGGGTGCTAAGTCAGTTGCCTTTGTATTTATTTCTATTTTGTAGTTTCAAAAATTGTATTGTTATCATGATCTCTCCCAAAATTACTGTCAATTTAGTGAAATTTGGCAAAAAGAGTTTAGTTAAATGCTGTGTTCAAATTGTTATGATCAATGGAATGTCCCAATTTACATTTTAAGAAGATTACTCTGTGTGTGTGTGAAGAACAAACTGTGAGGGAGGAGTAGGGAAGTGGGGAGAACATTTAAATGACCAGTCAAGAGATATTTAGAAGGAGAAATAAATAGACCTTGACTAAACCTTGGTGACAGATGAAAGGGGGCAGAGAGAAGGAGAAAAGAGAGAGAAAGGGAGAGGGAGAGTTCATTGACAATTCCTAAGATCCTATGTGCTCCTCCATAGGATGGATGGTGGGTTCATCTATTTCTTCAGTCACTGACTCTCAAGTTATTTTCCAGGGCTGCTGTTGACCTGATTGTCTCCCTGCCCTGCTACAATTGATATCAGTACAAAACCAATTCAGAGCAAACATAACATTGCTAGAAACATGGTTACTATGATAAGGAAACCCTAATTTAACCACTACCACCAGCAGTAACAAAATCCTAACAACTACTACAACAGGTTCCATTGATGGGGTGATTACTACAATGCAGAGGCTATGCGAAATAAACACTTAAGGAGTATCATTTAATTTAATCCCCCCCCCAGACTTGTGAGGTGCATATTCATCTGTAGTTCATTACTGTTTAATCATTAAAGTGCACACTGTCAATCAAGTTCTGGGGAACAATTTCACTTAAAATTGTATTAGGTTTTTCAGAAGACATAGGAAGGCACATTCCATCAACCACCGCCATTCCAACTCATTTGCTGTCCACGCCAAAGCTGCGGTAAGAGGCATCTGCTCTTCATACTGCACCCTCTGTCCCATTAACCTCTTCATCCTGTTCTTGCCTGAAGATATTATTTCTTTTCAAAAACCTTTCTTGTGCCTGTATTCGTTCTAGAAGTCAAAAAGAATGTCAACTTTTCTTCTAACTGCAGCACAGAACTGCAGCCTGGTTCTACTCCACAGCTTCTTTTTGGAGAGGACATGAAAAGAACTTTGCCCAACCCACAAGCATCTGTGGAATTCCAGGAATAAAAGGTATAAGAATGGAAAAGTCTTGAATTGTTTACATGTCTATAGTCTAGAGAAGAACAACTAAGAGAAGAAGGGAGAAGTGATTTCAGTACAATTTGGGACTTTTTCTGGATTTCTTGAGGGATTACAGAGTTGTGAAACTAGGGCCAGTTTACATTAAATTACCCCATTGAAAGTGGGTGACCAGAAGAAGACTTTTTACTTAACTTTAAACACATTCCCTCTCCGAAGCAGGCTACAAACAGTTCCTTAGCAATTTATCTTTACCTTGAAGTTGCCACACCTATCTGCCTGCTTTTCTCTACAAAGCAGGCTACAAGCAGGCCATTAGCATTTTCACTGATCACCTCTACCATTGATATGCAAACATCAGCTACCAAGCTTCTCTCTGCTTTCAGCTCCAAAAACTGCAGAAAAGAAAAACTTTAAAACACAGTTTAAACTTTCCACTCGTGGGTTCTTACCACCATCCCCAGCCTTCTCAGCCAAAATACG
>PVHY01024093.1:0-20068 GCA_004024945.1 Uropsilus gracilis
AATCTTCCTCTTCATCTCAAGCATATGAAAGGCTTCCCCAAGAGTCCATCTTCAGCTCAGCATTAGAATGGACACTCCACATGGGTTTCCCAGGCTGTAACTCTCAGGATCCACATGAACAGAGACGTCTCTAGTCCTTCAGGCACCCGTGTGCCTAAGAATGTTTCATCTCCTGCATTCATTGCTTGGAAAGGGAAGAAATGTTGCTAAACCTGGAAAGAAGTGGAAAAGGATGCATCTGCATCCTCAAATGCATCTGCATTATCATTTAAAGACAAGCTCAGAGCAAGAGGCTCCAGCATGCTGTAGAGTTCCATCCACCTACTTCCAGATGGATCATTTCTAAACTGCCATGGAGAGAAGTTCCAAATCCCACTCACCATAGTCCAGTCCCTCACCCAAGGGAGGGGTAGCTGGCTGGAGTTACTGCCACTTTTTTTTGTGATAATAATGGAGTACTCTTGAGGCATGTGCTACGCCCTGGAACCTCTGGCCAATCTCCTTCATGCATTTGTCATTTCATAGCAGCTCTAACATGCAGGTACAATTATCATCCCATTTTACAGATGGGGATAAATGAGAACAGGTGGGATAAAAAAAATGGCTATTCCTTATGAGTTTCTCTCTAGCTACGCAGAGACATTTGCTTTTGGGTTTCAGCATCTTTCTGCTATCCACGGATTTGCAGACACGCTAAATTCTATTTGCTGGGATTCCCCCATTTTCCCAGGAGGATGCTGTAACTCTGACATGGAAATAGGGTCTTTAGAGAAGAGTGGATTGAGGTAAAACCACCATATTATAAAACTCCTGGGTATCTCCTAGTTTGTGACTATGACCAACTTTTTAAAGAGAAGGAACTCTATGTGGCAAAAGATGCTATGATGAAGAGTAAATACTGGACCATTACAGGAAGTCCTTGTTTTATCTCTAAGCCTCACTGACCATTTCTCAATGATGGAAACATTTTCTACACCCTCCTTGCTAACAGCTATCCAATGAAAAATGTCGTTATTACGCTAATACATAAAAGAGTCAAAATGTTGAGGTTTTCCTTTTCTATCCTCAAATGAGCTGGATCAGTGTCGAGTGTTGATGTGGGATCATGGATGCATCTACCAAATAATGGCTACATTCTTGTTTGGCCAGCGGAATTTGCAATTTCAAAGAACACCACCACAGTGTGTATCACTCTTGCTGCAATGTCAAGGAATCAAATAGAGCAGCTCCATCTCATGAAGATCCATGTTTCTGTTCTGTCAAAAAGTTCACAAACATTCCCCTGCTGAGCGGAACTAATGGACAATTGGAAATGAGAGGGGTTTGGAAAGCCTCTCCAGTTTAACCATTATCATTTTGATGTCCAGAGGTGTCTACTGAAGGTGCATTAAAAAATAAACATTGGCCGGAATCTAGCAACAGACCTTCGACAGACCTTCAGATTCACCGCTGTCGCCTCTGAGGCATTCCTCTAAGGTCACTACATGGAGAGCATTCATTCTAGCACTCATTCTTGCAACTTTAGGGCTGTGCTTCTGCTGTTTCCAAGCTAATGTGCTCACCGGACTGGATGTAGCCTTTGAACACACCCTGTGCACTGAGCCAGGGTTTAATCAGGTGAGAAAGATCATAACAGAGTGAAAAAAGATTTCCTGGGAAAATAAAAGCTTCTGAAAGGTGTCACCATGCTTGCAAAATTGAAATCCCTGCTCCATCGTTTCCCCGCCATCACAGAGCCATGATAGGGATGGCACCCCTCAGGAAGCTGAACTGCAAGACCTAAAATGAGGTTATCTTCACAAATTGGGTAATAGCTGCCATTTTAAGCTGGCATTTGACCAAAGAACTCTGGGCAACTTAAAAGACAATTTATTGCAAGAACTAAGCTTCATCCCAAAATGGGAGGATTAGCCTGTGGATTCAAGCATTACCTTGCTCTATAATGCTGGAGCTTGAAGCACACACATCCCAAGATCAAGTCTCTTGACATAATCAAGCTAATACCACCCCCCTTTCCCTAGGGAAAGGACTCACCCTGCCCTGACTCGAAACAATTTGGGAGGAAGTCAAGACATCAGAAAGGACAAGAGAGCTAGAAATCTCTTTGAAAGAAACATCGTAGGTTCAAATCTTGAATTTAAGCAAACTGAAGTGAAAGTGACTTTCCCAAAGTTGATGAGTAAGTTTTTAATCACTGAAGGTTATTTGAAAAAAGGGCATATGACTTGGGGTTCATAAGGATTTTGAATATTGGCATACAGCTGAGAGAATTTAACTCATATCACATGAACCTGAGTTTATGGCTTTAAAGACTATCAGATAAGCCTGGACAATCTGTATGGGTGTCATTTCTGTCATTAGTAAGAGACAACACGGCCTCCTGTAAGGGGCTATTTATCTCCTGGCTTCACCCAAATTCAGCGCAACATTATTGTTAAGCTTTGTCAAAGAGACCATAAGACTGGTCTTATAGACTGACAAATGAGTGCTTATAGACTGACAAACTAAGATTTAGCTCTTTCAGAGTCTGTGAGCAACAAATATTTTGTTAAGCCCAATTTGTGAAAACAGCACCAAATACTTCAGCAAATGCTCATCTGTTGAGTAATGATGCTTACATCATTTGAATCCTATCAACAGCAACTTACTCTCCAAGGTTTCATGGGACACAGAACTGAAAATAATACAGGACAAGAAATCTTGAGCAGAGCAGGCCTCAAGGGATGAGTATTAGATAGAAGAGAAATGACAATAAAAGATGAGTAGGAGAACAGCAATAGCAGGCTTGAAATTAGGGATAAGGGGAAGTGAAGAACGAAAAGAAAGGAGGAAAGAGAGAGTAAGCAGCAGCACAAATCAGCATGCACTGGGGCTATAATAATACTTAAAGCATGGTCTTGTTTATTAGTCAAATGAACATGCCTCTGTCCAAAGAACAAATGAATATGAATTTAGGAGATGATAAAGGTCACCATTAAATACACCCTGATGATTATTCATGATTCTTCAACTTAGATTGCTGCCAAGGTTCAAAGATATTGCTTCTATAGAGTCAGCAATATAAGAGTGAGTTGATGAGCTGATCTAACACAAGCCAAGTAGCTTGTGAGAATATAATTTTGAAGATGAGCTATCCAAGTCAGTTATGGGAGGGAAAAGCTAATAACTTTATTTTCTATAAGAAACTAATAGCCTGTTTAATATATGGCAAATTACACACTGAAATTTAAAATGCAATTTGAACTTACAGTTGAGAAAATCTCTGAAAAATTGGAAAGACAAGTCTAATCATGACCTGTTATTTTTAATTTTTCCTTCCCATATAACTGAAAGTGCATAGTTTGTAATCACACACACATACACACATATACACACACAATGTAATGTTCAGTGGCTTCCATATTTTTGGAAAAACTGAACTTATCTGTAATGCCTACCACATGTTAGGAGATTGATAGGTTGTTTTTGTTCTCAAAAAATCCCGTAATTTAAAAGGTTTACATTTTGAAGTATATATGGAATGAAAGCAAACAGTCATCTTGATCATGGCTGCAATGGAGATGATGGACAGGTGGCAATGAGACATGTCTAAGGAAGAAGGGCAACTAAATGCCCACTCTGTCAAGAGCCAGATCACAAAGATCAAGGGAACTACAGTTAGAGGGAACAAGATTCATGGGGACAGCAATCAGAGGGGACAAGAATCACAGGAAACAACAGTCACCATTTGCTGTACTTTTTAGGGTCTCTTGTCCACTGTCATTCAAACTGGGCCCTCAGTTCTCACTAAAGAACCACACAACTCCTAGCTATTCCTCTTCTCCGGAGAAGAACCGTACAGACACATGTTCTGCCTTCCCACTCTCTTCCTTACCTACTACCACTGCTGCCTTCCATCTTTGTTTTAATCAGAGTCCCTTTCTCAAGGAAGGGCAGGGTTACCCCTTTCCCTAGCCCATTTTCCCCTTTCCTGCCTCTCTCCCAGACACAGTAGAGCACACTGCTTGCCTCTTCAGAGCATTTTTTCAAAAAGCAGTCTACAGACTGGCAACTCAGCACCAAAAGGATGCCTCATGAAAATGGCAGCTTTGTCAAACCCATGCCTGCCACCTCTCCCAAGCCAGCTGTGTGTGTGTGTGTGTGTGTGTGTGTGCACGCGCGCATGCGTGTTCACTGCTTAGTTGTTTTGTTTTTTCTGGTGGGGGTCAGGTGGAAGTCCCAAGCACCTACACATTTGACATCCTTTCAAGATATGTGAATTTTGAGCAGCACAGCTTCTTACAACACTCAGCCTCTTCCTCTTCCCAGGTGTGGATTCTCTTCCTGCAAATCCTTTGAATCTTCTCGCCAACCTTGAACAATTTCCCACTGTCAAATCCCCAAGTCAATCTCCCCACTCACTCTCTTGAGACACCCTGCCACCCTCAGGACACTCCCCCTTGCTCTCATTCTTACAGACGCCTCCACCCTTCTCATGTGGCTTCAAACTCTCTCATTCTGTCCTTGGTCCCTCCTGGTACTACTCTGCGGATGCGCTCTATAACTGAATCCTGCTCTTTCTTCACCCGCACTCTATTTTTCTTTGTCTTCTAGGCCCTGTCTCTGATGAACAATCAATCAAAGGATTCATCATTCATGGCTTGCAAGAATGTTATACATCCATATGAAAGGAGATATAGTTGTGTATCTCCAACACATAATGACCTATCCTTGTAAGTTCAGCAAAGACCCCAAGCGACCTGTGTGACACTTGTTCTTGTTTACTTTCTGCTATTATCAAAGCCCATAATACAAATCAGGTTCTCCTCCGCTGTGACTGAGTGATGTACACACACACACTATTAGGAAATGTGTGAGTTCTCAAAGCAGCGTGTCTGAGCACCAACTTGACACAGATCCATGCAACAACAACAACAAAAACAAAAAACAAAAAACAGCTCTCAAGCTTGTCCTTGGAGACCTAAGTTTAAAGCAGTTGAAAAGGTACAGAGGTAACACGAAGACGGTAGAGGTATTGACAAGCAAAGAGATGCTTGTGTGCATCCAAGAGGGAGGTCTGTTGGCACTGAAGGGACAATACCTGTCTCTAAAAGCAAGAGATGTTGACAAACCACTCTGGAAAAATAGCACAGATGTCTCAAAGCCAGGGGCATTCAGTGAGACCCCAGTGCATCAAGAGGTACTCTCAGCCGAGGACTTCCTGTGGGCTCTTTGGAGAAGAAGCTTCACCCCAGCAGGACTTAAGTTAAATGAGGAAAACACAAAATTACAAGCTTCACCTCACAGTAAATGTGCATGAAACCTCAGGACCAGTAACTGTAGCTCCAAATTATATTTCCAATCTCCAGCTGCTGCAACATTCAGGCCAGGAATTCCTGAAAAGTCCCCACGACACAGTGAGCCCAGACTCGTGTCTGGACATCATTCAGAGCATCTTTTTGACTCTGCAAGTGAAGAGAATGAGGCAGGAATGGGGGCTTTGGGGCTGAAAGGAGGAATGATGGTACAGAAGAATGCACACCACACCAGTGAGAGAGGAAGAAACATTTCCCAGGCAAGGGGAAACAAGTGACAACATCCCTCTACCTCTGGTCCAAGGTGAATGCTGATGTGAACTCCAGACTTTACACCTTGGTGCCACCCATGCAATGCCATCATGGTTCAGGGCAGCAAGAGTCTCCAGTGCCACTGGGGTCCCTTATCAGTTACCCTCCAGGAGAGGAAACTGCCCAGACGGGCAGTCACACAAACCCCTTAGCAGAGCATTTTCTCTCGCTGTGACCAAAGGGAAATCAAAGATCTCAAGCGTGAAAGGAGTCCAGTGCCGATGCCAGTGGGAAGATGAAGAGGACTTCATGAAAAGGAATCTGAAGGGACCCCAGGAAACAAGGGGGACCCCTGGCTGATGGCCAGAGAGGAAACAATGACCTTAGTCCACAGCTACAAAAAGATAAATAAACCCTGAACTTTTCCAGCTTAGTTTGAATAACCTTGAATGACCTTGAAATGGGGTAGTCTGCATGTGTTCCAGATGCTAACAGATGGGCATGAAGGTTTAACACAGAAGAAATGCTTCATTTTAACAAGGTTTTGTTAAACAGGTGTGCGGTGTACGCTGCAAAAACAGCAAGGTGAAAACATGGAGGATGGAGAAGGGCTTGAGGAAGGATGACCCCACTGGCACAATCTCTGTCCCACTACTGTCCACAGTCCAGTTGAGCACCTGTTTTTCTGGTAACTGGGTCATATCTGCTTGATCACCCAATATGCATAAGCATAGTCACTTTACACCAGTGCAAAGAAAGACCACCACATACATGTCACTGGGGCAAGGCTGAGGAAGACTAATTTGCAATCAATGCTACAGTTTGTCACTGCTCCTACCAAGCTAAAGAGAGAAAGCAAGAGAGAGAGAGAGAGAGAAGAAAAAGAAATTCTATGTTCCCAGCAGAGAGGATGCTCAACTAGTAAGAAAAAGAAATCTTAGAATCCTCACCTAAAAGCTGAATTAATATTAGCCTAATGAAGGCATAAGAGTGGAGGTAAGCAAAATCAAAATAAAGAAAAACAGGTGTGTGATTTGAAATCAAAGTGAAAAGCATGATACCAGCAAATAAATGTTTGATGTGCAACCATCTTGTTGGTCGAGCTTAGTCAAACAGCCAGGTATCCCATCATGCCTTAGTGAAATGATGCTTCTGTAGTTCTCTAGGTCTAATGAAAGTGAAATTGACCCATGGATGCTATTAGGAGCTGCAGGTGATCTGCTCAGGGCTAATATGTTTATTCAAGTTCACTGCCTGTCGACTCAAGCAGTCAAAGGTAATTAGGATGGCAGCAGCCTTGGTCAAGTGCATTAACTGGAAAAAGCCAGAGCCACATGGGACCTGCACAGGGTCAAGCTCATGGCAGAAAGATGTGAAGGGCTGGCTGACTATTGAAGCAGCCAGGGCAGTCAACGTCTGCCAGGTTTTTACATTCTCCTGTTACTTTCACCAGGCAGTGAAGTTCAGGCCCCAACCATGTGCTGTCTGCGTAATAGGAAACTTTTACTTCACAGGATGATTATAAACAGAAGGCTCTTGAAACAGCTCCCTGCCAATAGGACCCTTTTTAATATTTACATTCTGCTGGCTGCTGACACAGACGCAGCGCTGATGGCCAGGGTTGCTCCAGGAAGCGCCAAACCTGATCTGCACAGGGAAGGTGTCTCTCTGCCTCCCCTCATCTTGGATGCCACTGGCCATCTTGGAATTCAAGAGGCTCATGGGAGGCCTCAAGCCTAAGTATGTGTCTCCTGGTGCTACTGCCACCTCCTGTGTTATTTACCCTCTTTGTCTTCAATGTCCACAGGGTCCTACATGCAGGCGAGATGTAAATACCTTGTTGGTGTATCTCAATGGATACTCTTAGTGCCAATGGGGAAGGAGAGGAGATGTAGGGGGGAGGGGGGTGAGCATGGGGGAAATGTTCTAATTGGTAACAGGGTTGATAGTTCCCAATTTTGCCTCCAGGTTAACCTAAAATGAGGGTGCTGGCAACCATGATTTGACTCAGCTGGGAGGTTTACAGCCACATGAATTAACTGTCTCATCGTGGTCCGCCATGATAAATGATTTCTTTGCCTTGCTCCAAATATAATTATGTTACTGATGAATAACAAATGTAGAGTCAGATGCTGAAGCTAGGCAAAGGCAACTGATTCTCAGTCACATTTGTTTTAGAGGCATGCAAAAAAAAGGGGAGGTTTTCACTAAACTCAGAGCAGAGAAGGGAAACCTTTCAAGAACAAAGCAAGAGGGGGATTTTGCAGCAAACGAACACAGCAGCTCAAGTCAGATGAAATACGGTGCAAGATGTGGCGAGTCACTTGAGAAAGGTATGCTTTCTCTCAGGGGCATTAAGCTGCATAATTCACAGCAAGCGGGCAGCTCACTTCTCTCGTAGGATACGGCCCAAGAAAAATATTGCTTTATTTTCCTTAGTAGCTCAAAGGACATGGTTCATGCCGGCAGGAAATGGAGTCACCCCGTTCAAAAAAGATGTTTTCTTTTTTCCAGTTTCCTCTCTTCTTATCATTTCTGGATTCTGAATATCGCACTCTTTAGAGAACATAAAATAAAGCTCTCTGGCAAACTGAAAGATGATGTACTGATTTTTTTCTATAAATAAACTATGTTCATTGTTTCCATTTTATTGTGATTTTAAGAAAACCAAAAGCTTTCAAAGAAACCATAATAAGCCTGTTGGGTTCACGTCTTGCTCACCTTCACACTATAAATTATTGAGAAAAGCAAGAATATTATCTTCACATGAATGATGGAGACTTCATCTCAGGATTTGTGATGTAGAGGTCACTCCCTCTGTCCTTCAGGAAGTCCGTGAGATCATGTGTCTGTCCATCGAACTATTCCCTAACCTCCAAGAGAGCATGTGTCTTAGAAGTCAGGAGAACCATCTCAGCCATTTTTGCATCCCTGCTCTCAGTTCTCTGCCTCGTAGTTTTAAGAGGTGTCAAAAAAGGCATGATACATTGAATGAACAGAGGGAGAGTTGACTGGCAAATCAACCAAAGTCTTTAGGCTCTCAGACACTCCAGAAACTTTAGGATCATCTGCCTGACTGTGGGAATGTTGGTCAATAGAAATGAGAAGATTCTATGAAAAAATACTGATTAACAATTTATATATGAAATCTGGGTCACACAGCTAATCCGGGACAAATGGAAAAGCAAAATCAAATTTTACCAGTGAGCATCTACCTTTGTCCTTCAGTTACTCAGACACGTGGTTCAGCAGACCACAGAATTCACTTCAATTTCAACTGAACTGAAGTTGAAATGGCACCACACTGCTTTTAACCCATTTATAAATGGGGCAAATTTGAAATTACTGGAATCATGAAGAGAACTTCCAAAGGGAGCTGATTCCAACTTCTGAAAAATCAGTTTAGGAGAAAGTTGCCTTTTATTTCAAAACCAATTATATTCACACCAACAATGGTATCTAAACATTATAGAATTCATAATCCATAGGCTTTTTTTGAGTTGTTTATTATATTTAAGTTCAGGATCTACTCAAAAACAGAGTGTTCTGGGAAAATATGCTATTTTTAAAGGATAATAGTTTTGAGTGATTTCTTATTTGCTGTTTGCATTATCTATAAAAGACCAAACTGCTGACACAGCAGAAATTCACATCTTACTTCTGCAAATACCTTTGCAGAGACCTAACTAGGAACAAGGTAAGTCAGGTAACAACTGACAAGCCCCACTAGCTAAAGGTAGCAATTCGAATTGCCTGTGATGAGCGCAAGCCAAAGACAGGGATTTGTACACATTGTTTGCCAAGTCTACCCTTTTCAACAGAAATACCAAAGAAATGCCATCTTCCAGGACAGCAGATTTCACATCTGCCACGCATCTGCATGACATGACGTTCCTTCCATTACACACAACATGCACGGTACGTGTGCACGCACACACGCACATACGGGGAGCAGGCAATGACTGCCATACTGTTCCAGGCACAATCTGTCATCAGAAAAATAAGTTGAAGCCTTTTTGTGAACTAGAAATAATACCAGATTCAGTAGAGAAGATAGCTGAGGCATTGAAGCTTCCCAGTCTGAGGCAAATACCACACACTCCACATGGAGCAAAGTTACTATGAACCCATATATTTTCTGAACTTGAGTCCATATAGATTCAGAACTTAAATCCATCTAGAGTTGTTAGCTGAAAACATGTTATTGTTAGCTGAATGTTGTTTTCAAGGTTACATCTCAATTCCAATTGTCTTCTATTATCACAGACTACAGAGGGAGGGCAACAAATACACTGGATAACACCCTCCTGAATGATCACCAAAACCTAGTTCTCTGTTTCCCAAGAATACTGTCAAGGATTGTGCTATTTTTGTAAGAATTCATCTCTGTCCAGGCTCTTGTTTATACCTGTAAACGATGCAGTAGATGATCCTATTAACACCACCGGAATAAGTTAATCTGTAAGTTCAAAGTACCGTTGACTATGTCAGCTGAAATAATTTTCACAGAAGAGGCTCAGTTGTGAAGGTCTGTTGACATCTGGGAAGAGAACCTGAGTGCCCACAGGACAGAAGACTCTCAAGGCAAAGACATTAAGAGTGGAGGGGGGGGAGGTCAGTGGCCATTATAGCCTGTGGAATTCTCTCTTACCTTCCCCTACCCGGAGCCAGAGGTAGCCATCAGTGCCCTGGTCTCTGCTGTGGCCTGGAAGTGTGAAGTGCCCCTGGAGCTCCACAAGATTAAGGGTGTCTGAAACCACTGGCTAATTTACAAACTCTGAAAGATCCTGGTTAAATGCATTTGGTAACTCCCGTCTCTCAGTATGATGTTTATGGCTCTGTCATTAGACCCCAGGGTTCTCATCTCCACTAAGACTTGAGCTGTATCCACCTTAAGTAGAAGTGAATCATTAAGAAAGAAGAGATAATAAATAACACAGGCACTGAAGCAACCTGGATCCCCAGACTCTGGCATTTGCCTGGAGTGAACAGTTCCTATTGTCACACTAATTAAGTAAAAACATAAAGGGTCCCCCAGCGCTTTTCACTAGGGAACTCCTCTTGCAGGTTTTATTTTCTGAAATCTGTAAATGGCTAGGAGGCATAGCAATTAACAGAAACAATTTTAAACATATATGGAATACATAATTAATTACCAAACATGATACACTTAGTACTTGAAATATGAGAGTCCATTCTCAGTAATTTGTCTAGGAAAGGCACTTCTGATTCTAAAGAAACATAATAGAGATAGAAGAATGCAATGATGACAACAGTTTTGCCAGCTGGGAGATGTTGGTTCTCAACATCTAAAAGGTATACTTCTGTATGGATTGCAGAAAAGTACTCCCCAGTGGATAAATGGGAGCAGAGGGCCGAAAGAAGGGAGAAACTAAGAGACTGAAATTGAGATTGATTGTGGCTTGTGGTTCTGTCAGTAAGTAAAAGACCCATTTAGCTGAAACAATTTTGCAACCCAAATATGTAACATACGTGAGGAGGCCCCACTGCTGCTATTTCCTGGTCAGAGGTTATTATTTAATCTATCCCGGTTAAATCTGATCTCAACTGTAATTACCATGCCAAATTCAAACTCAATCCAGACCCTTCAATTCAAATCTCTCTAAAGACAACAACCCCAAACAATCTTCTCATATGTTCCTCACTCATTCTAGCTGAATGTTAGCTCAGTAGCAATGTATTCCTCTTTGCTATGTTATGGCTTATGAACTGAGTTCATCAACTTAGAACCAAAGTAGAGTTGATGATAGATGTGCAAGCAAGATAAACCTGGAATTGGTCAAACAGCACACGCAGTGACTTACATACAGTAGATCCCATTGCTCGCTTCCCTCTTGTGAAAAGGGGAGAGGGGAATCCTAGTCCTAGAGTGTCAGCTGTGTCTCCTCACCAGTGGTGGAGTGGGGGAAGGGATGAGTGGGTGTATCTGACAGTGTTCTGTGCCCGTTCAAGTTCAGAGCATTCTTGTACTTGACAATGCACCTCCATCTTTCCAGTAGTTTTTAAATACCCAAGTCCCTACATTAATTCCCTTTCTGAATTGATTGCAGAAATGAGAGACAGAAGGGTTGGGTGTGGAGTGGGGAGAAAAGTGGGAGAGGGGGCTCAGTGGACTAGGGAGGATTTTGGGGGTCTGGTTTGTGGGGAAATTTGACGTGAAAACATACTTTTGAAGTGGTATGACCTGGTTTCCTAAAACGCTCACTATGTTATAAACCATCTTGACCACAATAAAATAAAGACCCCTTCCTATTTAAAGCACATCCTGTGTTTTGTTTCCTGTCATTTGCCGTGCACACAGGCTGTGTATCTCAACACACACTGATATGGAAGGCAGGCCAGAGATGAAATCAATTCCAGTCATTAATTCACTTGAGCATTCGTTCACTACATGATCCATCCATATACACACTTAAGCAATCTGGACCCCATGCCCAGCTTGCAAGACTATCAAACAGAGTTAGCTCTTAAGGAATCAGGTAATGGCAGTTAGAGGATGACCTGGAAGTACCCATGGATGTTAAACTCTCTCCAAGGCTCCTTCACTGCATGTCATATCTGGAAGTGCTGTGAGCAGTTGGCCAACCTTCATCGCTACCACTTACCCATCTTCTCTGTTACCCACCAGTCTCTCCTGTGAGACATTTCACACAAAGGAGAGCCCCAAGTAGCACTTTTCAAAGAGCT
Organism: Uropsilus gracilis; assembly: GCA_004024945.1. Classification (NCBI taxonomy): domain Eukaryota; kingdom Metazoa; phylum Chordata; class Mammalia; order Eulipotyphla; family Talpidae; genus Uropsilus; species Uropsilus gracilis. The sequence goes on from PVHY01024093.1 coordinate 12,255, forward strand.
ATTTCTCTTCTGAGTAACCACAAATGATTACTGACATCATACAACTTGTTGCAAGAAATAAACAGACTCATTTAGATATAACTAAGGTAGCATCCTTCATTTAGAGCACAGACATTCATTCTAGTTAATAGCAATTCAGGGTTTTCTAAAATGCAAGCAGAGGGTCTCAAAGAAGGAATCACTGCAGAAAGGGCAGATGACACCCCTCAAAAGGGGTAAGGCAAGAGACTCTATTCCAAATAGGAATTGCAAAATCCCCCTGCACTCAAATCAATAAAAGATGAGGCTCTATTAGCACTTCAGGAAATACCAGCCAACAACTTTTCCAAGATGATCGAAAAGTCACATTGATCGGACGACTGGAATATCAGTCTTGAAGCTCAGTGAGCATTGATCACACCCCACGACTGGCGTCCACCTGGATTCTCCATGAACATCTGTGAGCAGCAAGCCCCTGCTACCCGGGAACCATCCTCATCCTGCTAACTCACCCTGCTCCTTCATGAAGTTGGGCCTCCTGGTATAGACATGGAGAATGAAGATGGTACCCCAAAATGGTTAGCATTAAAATGGAGGCATTGATGCCATGAAGTGTGTCTGAAAAACACAGAGGTAAAAAGAGGCCTGAACAGGATAAGGGTACTTTTACTTTATTGCAAATCCAGGTATGGACCCAGAAGAGAGAATGTATCACCTGGAGGGTGTGTGGAGGGAAATTGGAGCCTTTGGCTTTTAGGAGAAAAAAAAATAAAGATAAAAAAGCAAATGAGTGGAAACAAGGGAGACGGATTTTTGGGGAGAGAAGAGATGGGAATGGCAGATGAGTAAAGAGTAGCCCGAGTGACCAGGCTGGGCAGAAGGCCCCTGGAAGAGTGAGCTGGAGGTGGTAAGGAGTCATGGTGACTGGCAGAAGAGTAGCCGGTGTGGAGAGTGTTGCACCACAGCAAGGTGGCATAGTGAACTGGTACCTGGAGATGGCCAGGGACTTGAAAATCTAATTTGTGCATCAGCAATTGTGGAAGAAGTCTGAAGTATCTTGGAGAAGCAGAGCAGCTCAGAACACTGGAGAGAGAAGCAAAGAGAAGGCACCAGAGAAAGACTGGACTTTGCAGAGTGCCTGCCTCAGGTGTGGAGGGGCAATGGACACCATCTTGGACAAGTGTCTTTGGAACCTTTAGAACAGAAAATGATGACTGGGGTAAGATAATGGCCATTTCTGTATTTGAGGACTTTTTTATTCCCTGTTAATATTCCCTTGTTAATAAAATTCCTTGTTAAACTGCATCTGCATGGCAACTGCTTCGCGGAAGTGATGCAAACTTGTGGCTTGTTGGTTGATGGCTTCTGTGCATTTTGTACCCTAGTTCACTCCTGGAGCCACTGGGTTCTCACGGTGATAGCAGGAGAGGGAGGTAGCCATGGCCAGCCTGCCCCGAACCAGGGGCCAAGCTCCACTCAGCAGCCACAACTCATACAGTTGTTACCTCATCTGGCAAGTCACACAGACGAGCCCAGGCCACAGAGCAGGGTGGGGATGCCACCTCATCAGGGACAAGGCAGGAGAGTCATGAGCCTTAGGCAATGCCCCCCCCTTCCACCAAAGCACATTCTGCTCGGTATGGAGACATGTTTGGAAGACACAGTAGGGCCGGTTCAAGGACTGGAGTTTGCTAGCTAGCAAGGCACAGAGGCCAGAGCTGCTGCTGACGCCTGATACAGCACAGGACTCTCCTTCTACATGGAAGGATTCCAGCCACAATGTCCCCACGAGGAGGTCGAACCACTCTGAAGCTGCATCCATGCTCAACCTGCACACAGGGGCTGTGGGAGAGACTTTCCCATGAGTTTTGCACTGATCTTTGGCTCCTCGTTGAGCCATTGTCGTCACTAGCCCGTGGACAGCTTCAAAACCCACATCCCTCACAGCTGATCCAACTGCCATCTGGTCAAATCCATGACAGCAAAGCCTCGAGCCTGTCACGAAAAGTGACTCCCCTGGAAACGATTTGCAAAGCTAAGTCTGCATTTCCTGCGCCTCCACATGGAACAATATCATCCTAACGGCCTCTGCCTGGCCAAGGAGGTCAGTGGAACCTAGAAGCAAGCCAATATCTACCAGATGCGAGCTGTGCTTCCAATGCCAATGAGCCCTCAGCCTCCTCCAGCACGTGCCCTTCCTCTATACCCCTGCTGTTCCAAGGCTAACGTAAGACAACATGAATTCAAGGGAAATTAACCTTTGATCCAATTAATTACCAAGCTTGCAAATCAAGAGCTATCGTGCTAGAAGCCTTCTCTCCTTGCATCCCCTCTCATCCATTCCACCTCAAGAGATAAAGACCACCACCTGCTTCCAGGAACCAGTGGTTCTGCCAAGCCCTTCACATTCACCACATCTGCACCATAAGATTGTACGAGTCTAAGATACAATGATCGAAGAGTGAACGGTGCAAACACTCAATAATTGAGAACTGTTAGCAGTTTTTAATCACATTGTTATCGTCAGTAAGGGTGCTATGAAGTCACCTTTGGCTTCCAATTTCTTCGAGCTCTATCTCTGAAAGATTTTAGGGACAAGGACTCACTATACATATTACATCACGTGAGTTATCTAATCAAATCCCAGGACACCCTGTTGATAGAGGCTCCTCCAGATAAAGACAGTAATGATCAGGGAAATGACGACCTCCAAGCCACACAGCTATTGGGCTACAGAGTTGCCCTCTTTCCCACTTTCATGGATAGAGAAGCTGGACTTCCTTGGTCCTTCCCAAGCTCTAAATTCTACCAGTACAGAGAGACCCCATTTCTTCTCTTAGAGAAACAAAAATGGAAGCCATTGAGAGAGATTGAAGATCTGGTATTTTAACACTCTGAAGTTTTGCATCCAGGCCAGGTGAGAGGAGAATGTTTAACAGAAAGAGGTCACCTTTGGTTCTCTAAAGGTAGAAAGGTAGAATTCAAAGCATCGCTGAGGTGTACACATTGTGGTAGGTGAGCCTGCCTCCAATTATAATTTTTATGGGAAAATGCCCACTTTGCATTTGGGGACAAAGGCTACATGGCTTCATTTTTTTTAATTGCACAAATATGGTGTAATTTCTGATTAACAAGTTACTTTTAAATTGCCTTCTACGCATGTTCCTTTGGAAATCCAATTACAATTCCATTATTGGGAGAAAAGAATTCCAAAGTGAGAGATGCTTGCATAAAATTAACATACCAATGGTATTCCTCCTCTCATTGAAAGGCAAATGTCTTTTCATATCTGAAGCCATTCATACAAGGATGCTCATTACAGGCATCAAAATCTGTCAGGATAGCGCACACTGCCTACCCCATTAGCCTGCAACCAACATTTCTTCAATTCTAAATAGACTCGTCAGGCACTCACTGAAAGCCACAGGCTGTCACTGTCAAATGTTTCTGGAGGTGGGTGCAGTCACAAAGTCTTTGATTTATACCCATGAAGTTACTCTTCACCCTTAAATGTGAGATAATTATGGGGATTTTATTTTGGACCTACATATCCTATTTGACTTGATCTCCAAGCACTGAGGTTGAGAAGATGACGGGATCTTTGCATCAGTCCACTGTAGAGAAAGTCAATTATTACAGCCTTGGCTTGGATGTGACTGTTCCTTCATGGAAATTCCAAAAGCATGTCAATGATTTTGGGAGTTATTCAGATGATAGAAAAATGTCTATATATCAAGGCTATAATTTTATTTGCAAGCAAACTTATCTAGAAATCAAGAGGCCAGAATCAAGAGGCCAGAAGGTATCAGAATGACTGCTAAAAGTTTCAACAGCTATTGACTCAGGCTAAACTAAGGAAATAACATGGTTTTACTTCTTTAGCTTTGGAAAAAGAAAAACTGCGATAAACTTGAACTAGAAAAGGAAATCACAGTGCCAGCTTCAGCAGTGCATTCCATTCTAGTCTGATTTTATTGAGGACAGGAGTTTGACGTTTTTTGGACGGTGTCAGCATTTGTCTAAGTTATTTGTTTGGGAGGCAATATCCATGCTAAATGGGGTGAAGATAATTTCTTGTCTTCACCCAAAAGAAGGAGACTCTTGACTCAGCCATTATTTTCCCCTTAACACATCATCAATAATGACTTTGGCTCAACCACATGAGGGTCACGTCATGGGGTGATTTCACAGAATCTTGACCCAATGGAATCAGCTTTACAATCTTACATCTAATTGGTGACTGCCTCTAGTTCTTGAGTTAGCTTTGGAATTCTCTATTTTTCCTTGTAGTGGTTCGACTGGGGGATAATGATTCTCTCTAAAGAGGATCAGATAGGTAAGATCGACAGCACCGAGTTCTCAGCACACAAAGCTTTCAGAAATTGAAGTCCAGGGTATAGCTCCACGGGAGGAAAAACATCTCGCATATGTTTGGTCAGAAAAGAAAATAATCTCTGCCCTGCATCTCTTAACCCCTCAGCCAGGATCCCTGCAACGTGCCCTTGTCCTTACCCCCCAGCTGGGGCTCCGGCTCGTGGACGCATTGAGATGTGTCATGAAAAATAAACAAGTCCAAAGTAGAGAGCAAAGTAAGAACATATGAAACACGCCATAAATCTCCAGCACCAGGAGCTCAGCTGTGAAAATAGCTCATAAAAATCACCCCATTTGATTAAAAAATGAAGTGTTTCTATAAAAACAGCCATCTTTGAAGTCCATCCCGGCTACAAGATAGAATCAAGTCTTTGAGGAACTTCTGAGATCGAAACACATGTTGTGTTTGTGAAAACAAAGTCCTGTGGACCTTATGTGTGAAATCTCTCTACACCCAGATGCTCGGCGACTTGCTCAAGTTCAAGTTGAGGACGTCTGGCTTGGGGAGAGCTTCATCTCTCAACCTTCATCACATGCAGAAATGCTGAGTTTAAATACGTGGAAGTCAGAGTGATGAGCTAGGAATAGGGGATCTAGAACATTTGCACTCAAACCCCGAGCCAATTAACCAAGAAAACTACTGCTGAAATGCTACCTCAGGTTGCATTTGCAGTCAAGAGGGAAAATAGATGCTTTTAATTAGAAGTAGCTACATTTCCTTCTTCTGCAATTACCTCCACCTAAAAAAATAAGAATTGGATATTATATGACCCCGATGGCTTTTCTTCCTAAAAGAATTCATTCAATTTTCAGTGTCAAATTCAGTTCTGAAATAAATAAGGGAGCATTTTAACAGAGGGAGGCGTAATTAGGTTATTTTCCAACTAATCATCAGAGCTACTTAGGGTGCATAAAGTTCTTCTGTGGACAAGCCTTCTCATCAGCATTTTCTCCTATCGTGACATCTTAAAATTCTTTTTCCATTAACTTCCCATTACTAATATTTCCCTCTTTATTCTTACTGTGGAGGGCATGAGAGAGACTCACATTGTAACTATCTTGGTCTGGAGTTAGAGGGGAAAAAAGCAAAGAGAAATCTTTTTTTTTTTACTATGGAAAAAAGAAGCAAAGAGAAATCTTCAGAAGTGGCTTTAAATAAGCAAAAGCTTTGTTGCCAGTTAAATGGGACATAAGATTTCTCTGAATCACTCTGAAATGAGAGCTAGGAATTCTTGAAGTCAAGCACTTGTTTTCCTGCCAAGGCCTCTTGGGTTTCTTTGGGATCCAGCAAAAGTTTGACTCAGTGCAAAACCATCCTCTGGGGTCCCCTGACGGCTGAACCCACCCTGTGTGCCATCCGGGAGGAGTTGCCAAGAGGGTGGGCCCCCACAGATCTGCAAGGCCAACAGCTAACAATATTGGGGCTCTGCGCAAACACTGGGGTGCTCATCAGTGCTGCCCTTCCAGACGAAGCGTCCCAGACAGTTCCACGCCTTCTGGCCCCTTTCCTCCTTTGTAAAAGGAAGGACACAAACATTGCTTCTTCTGTATTCCCTCCAAGAACCACCTCATGCCTCGGTGAGAAGCAAAGGACAGAAGATACGAGAAGTCTCAGGATTCAATAAGCGTGGAAAATATGGTGGAGAGGAGCCGTTTCTTAGTGACGGAACTTGAGCTCCTTTCCACAGAACCTGCCTGCCCGAGGCGGCTGCCTCTGGCCCCATTCTTCAGCACTTCCCATCGGTCAGTTGTAAGAACTGCTATAGCCCCCCGGCTCCCCCTGCCCCCATTTTCTGTCTCTCAGAAGAAACTCTGTCTTGTGGTTAAAACGTGTAGTAGCTGCTCTGGACTGGGCTAGCAGTAAAGAGATGGGGGAAATAATGCAGCCTCAGGAAGTGAACGTCCCACAGAGAAGTTCTTTCCCACTGTGGCCTGGCTCCCCCACTGTCCCCTCCCCCATTGGTACCCAGTGCCCATGGCCGCCCCTCCTGTGACTTGCACCACCACGCGCGCCCCTCCCCCGTCCAGGTGACTTGGGCTTCAGCAGACTGTTGACTTTGGCAGCCTAGAACGTTTGCCCTTACCACGCTCCGCCTTCTTTTTTGTCCAGTTTTCTTTATTCCCTTTCCCAGCTGAATCTCCATCATCGATTTTTGGCTTCCTGCTCCGAGCTGCTCAGATGCTAACGGGATGCTGAGGACTTCCCTGCGGCTGCCAGAGCAAACAGCCGGAGGAGGCCCTGCCTGGCCTTGGCTCCTGCCTGGGAACTTTCAGGAATCAGGACTCTTTCCCGGCAACGCCTGAGTCTAAGCAGGGAGACCGTTGAAAAGATCCGTCTACTGGCCAGCCCTCCCCTCCCCAGAGAGTACATCGATCAGCAAGCTAGTCACCAGGTGACATGGCTTAGAACATACACCAACCAGAGAAGAATGTAATTTTAATTCTAAAAGAAGAAACGACTGGTGGCACAAGTAGGAAGGGGGAGGGGGTATAGAACAAAACCAGCTTCTATTTGATCCCCTTCTTTCCCACGTATCAGGCAGCAGATGTGGTTTCTATTAACTACTTTACATGAGTAGATTTGCACCCACTGGTTTTGACACAAATCATTTTGCGGCGGGAAACTCAATCCCAGAGGCAGGGCAGCCATAGTTGAACTTATTGCAGGTTTCTGTGAATGCTGAACTGAACCGTATGAAGAAAAACACAAAAGAAGTTCAGAGATGTTGGAGTGTCTATTTGGCTAGAAGCTCAGAATAAGCGTAGGCACGTGAAATTCAAGCATTCAAAAATTCAAACCTGAGATCCATTTCAGAAGGGTGCTTGCAGTGAAGAGAGGTCCCAGCCACAAAATAAACGAGTGTATCTGATCATTAAACCCCTTTCATCAATGAATCAAGAAGACATGGCATAGAGAGACCATGGAATACTACTCAGTGATCAAAAAAGAGAAAGTCATGCCATTGGCAGCAACATGGATAGAGCTAAGAAGGGATTATTCTAGGCTAAGTGAGCCAAGAGGAGAAAGATAAACACCGGATGATTTCACTTATATATGGAATCTAGAGAAAGCAAACAAAGGATCAGACAAAGACAAGCTGTCAGACTGACCCTTGAAAGCAGATGGTAGGTCTGAGATGCTCAGGAGGGGAAAGGGTAAGGGGAGGGGGAGGAGGAAGGGGTGAGGGTAAAAGGAAGGAGGGGGGGTGAAAGTAGAGAGTTGGGAGGACTGGGGAGGGTGATGGGGAGCTGTGGGCATTTTGGTGGTGGGAGAACTACGGTGACTATTGCAAAGGAGAAAGCCTACATTGTACATGAAAGAAAGAAAGAGAGAAAGAGAGAAAGAAAAAAAGAAAGAAAGAAAGAAAGGAAGGAAGAAAGAAAGAAAGAAAGAAAGAAAGAAAGAAAGAAAGAAAGAAAGAAAGAAAGAGAGAGAGAGAGAAAGAGAGAAAGAGAGAAAG
>PVHY01024094.1:0-20066 GCA_004024945.1 Uropsilus gracilis
TGCTTGTTTGGGTCAGAGTTTCTCAGACATCTCAGGAGATGAGTCTCAGAGGTCAGGTGGCTGAGTTTTAAGCACCTGTTTGATGGTATCAGCATCCAGTCGAGATACCTGAATGAGATAAGTTGGTGTCCTTTCCTCTTGTAAATTTAAGAGCTTTTGTGCCCATTCTAGCTCAAAATAGATGTGAGTAGCTGCTTTCAAAAAATAAACTGGTATTCTTTTTTCAAAAATAAATTTCAAATGATAAAAACTTCAGATCAGTTCGATTAGAGTAAGAGTTCTAAATGCAGCCATAGAATGTGCAAGACAAAATTCTGGTTATGAATAAAACTTCATTTTAGATCATGAAAGTCAAATGCTCACAATCCTAATATTTCTACATTGAGTCATTCAGCAAATATGCCTTGAGTTCCTGGTATAGAGTAGCTTCTGTTCTATTTAAAATACAGCCCCTGCCTCCCATCAGCTTCTTCTGCAAAATTTTACCAGCTACAGTACACAAAAGTCAGGAAACAACCTGGTAGCTATGCTTTTACAGTGATATTTACCAAATGTTCAGAGACTAGTAGTGAATGGCACAGTGATGCAGAGAAATGAGGTGTCTTTCTGGTTGATAAGGTGGAGGATTCCATTTGGGAGGGGCAAGACCCAGTGCATGCACTACCCCCCAGTCAGTTAAGCCCTGCCTCAGGTTTTCTGTACTTTCACTGTAAGGTGCTAGGCATTTTGAGAAGCAATAGAACTTAAAAAACAATTCCTATTCCTTAGACATTCTAAGAGAAAAGCTAATCCCAAATCATTTCTAGTATGAGTTAGAAAAACCAAAATAGTACCAGGTTTGTAAAGTAATAAATATGATATCAAAAAGTAAACTTGTTTAATACATCTTAATTTAGTGACTCTTTCTCCTGACATTTTTCCTTATGAAAGTTTACCAATTGCATTTCTTCAGACTATAGTTATTTTAAAGTTATAAGCACAGTAACTAGCTTAGTAGTATATAGATTAGGCCTAGTGAACTTTTACTCAACAAGAATTTATTGAGTGCCTACTATGTGCCAGATCCTAAGGATACAAAGCCAGAGTTCCAGGCATCAGGGAGGTCTCTAGTCCAGTAAATATTATAATATAGAATAATTTATAATAATGTATGTGTATATATACACAGTAGAATACTACGCATCAATCAAGGAGGACAAACACGTTATTCACAGCAACATGGATGGGACTAGAAAGACTCATATTAGCAGAAATAAGTCAAAAAGAAAAAGAGAAGTACAGGATGGTCTCACGTATATGATGGATATAGGGAAAAGCAGACAAACAAATGAATAAGAAAGAATGAAAACAACCAATGGGACTGAACCATGGAGCGAGAGAGGAGGAGGGGGATGAAGGTGGGGAAGGTGAAGAGCACAAAACATCAGGATGGTTAACAAGTGTTAGTGAAGTGGGAAAGCCCCAGGGTACACAATAATAGAATTATGTACTATAAATATCCATATATATGCAAATTTTTAAAAATTTAAATTAAATTTTAAAAAAAGAAAAAAAATTGTCAACTGGAATAAATTTTATAATAAAAGGAATAATTTATAATCATTATGTGAAATGAATAGCAGTGAGAATTACCACATAGCTATCTCTTTGAGAGGGAGAGAGAAAAGGCTTTGAGAAAGGAAATGATATGAGCTAGTTGTAAGGTCAAAGGCAAGTTTAGACATCCATGGCATGCTGATAGGAATATATATTATTGTCTGAGTTTCCAGCATAGTAGGGTAGAGTCTATGTGAAAAGCACCTATAGACCTAATCCAGGGTCCCAGTCAGGAAATCCCAGATAGGAAGTGCAGCTAGTGCATTTGTTTTCCAGTGGTACTCTTGAGACAAAGATTCTGATTTTTTTCCCCCAAAAGTAGGGTAAGGGGTGAATTTAAACAGCCTGCTCTTGTTTGTACTTATTTTATGTGCTCATCTACAGAGGTTTTCTTTGGAGAAAAATATATAGCTAAAAACTATATGCCTTACTAGTAAGAAGAGCAAGGGGTATGGGGGAGCCCATATTTAGGCAAATGTAATCTGATTGTTTACTGTGGACTCAGTGAACTGTAATGCACTGAGGACATTAAAATTATTTTTAAGTCATTTTTATTATGATCTTTTTGTGTCTGAGTTCTTCTAAAAAATGAGGATGTCAGCCAAAAGCCCTAACTCCCCTGTACCTGTAGAATTATGATTTTGTGATTACCCTGCCTTCTCTTGACTATGTCTACAGATATTTTTGCGGTATACTTTTTCACTGTTACTTTTTTCCCTTGCTTTTGACAAAACTTAATATTGTAATTAAAGCATCTTATTTTGTGAATTATAACTAGTAATTGGTTTTACAAACTGCAAATGCTGACACACAACACTGAGACTGTATTGTTTGCAGAATATGGATAGTTCAGTTGCTAGTGATGTCTTTTTGTTGCACAAACGCCCAAAATCAAATGCTTCAAATCTTGCTTTTAATGAAATATTTATGTTCTTTTGGTAGCCAGAAGTGCAACTTGCTGAAGGCTTTGATGTGTTTATGCCTAAATCTCAGCTGGACTCTATATTGTCAAACTACACTCGCTCAGGAAGCCTTCTGTTTAGAAAACTGGTGTGTGCATTTTTTGATGACAAGACTTTGGCTAACTCCTTACCCAATGGGAAGAGGAAAAGAGGACTCAATGACAACCGGAAAGGCCTAGACCAGAATATTGTGGGTGCAATAAAAGGTTGGTCTGCATCATTTCATTCTACAGGTTCTTTGTTGAGCTTTGCCTTCATGCCATAAAGACACAGCTGAAATTGTATTAAGCACACCAAAAGTTAATTTCATTTGCCATTGGCTGGTTACCTACCTGCATGGCCTTTTGTTGTGAGCTCTGTAACTCAGCACTCCAAATATCACTGGAATTTGGTATTTAAAGGTGATGTTAATTTCTTAAAATAATAACTTAAGAGCCAGTTTGATCTGCAGAACCAAAGTATTTTTCTTGAGAGCTTATTTGGAGGTTCTAGCAGGGAAGCGCAGCTACTCATATACCCTCGACCGAAGAACAGTCCGTCTCTATTCGGGGAAGGCCGTCCTCTTCGACCGAGCGGGCAGCTTTGGGAGGGACGCACATGGAGCAGTGAGGGAGGAAGGGGACACCCGCCTAGTCAGCTAGAGCAGCCGAATCAACCCTGGCGATCAATGGAGTGACAGATGTCACAGCCAGATCGCCCTCACATCCCAAAGTATTTTTCTTAATTGACTTTTAAATGAAGGTATTTTTCCTCTCTGGAATTTCTAAGAACTTTTTCAAAATATGTTTTCAACTTAACTTTTTAGTTGTAAAGGAAAATAAAACTATAATGCATTTTTTTAAAAATTAAGTGAAGGAGTTCTCCAAAGTTCAAAAGTTGCTTTACCAGGTCATTGCTTCTAAAAACATTTTAAATGTAAGTGAACCCACTGTGAAACCAAACACTATGTAACCCCACGCATTCCTGGCCTAATCTGCTCCCTCTGGTCTTGTGACACGAAGTCACACAGTTACTTGCAAAGAAGACCGTGGCTATCTCCCTCTTTATGCCCATGAACATGTGTCTGAACTCAGCTGCATTCCAGTAACCATGAAGGTGCACATGTAAGTAGATCTCCATTTATATCCAGTTCCACATTCTAGACTTAATTCTGAATCTTCCAGTGATCTCATTTAGTACTCCAGTGAGTATAACTTTAGGTAATAGAAGTATTTAAATGTTATTTTCATTAAAAATGTAAAGGAATTCTCAGGTATAAACACAGCAACAGTAAAAATGAAATTTTTAATCAGTCCCTTAGTGACAGTAGGATCTCTACTAGGGATGTTCCACACCACCTCAGTTTCTGTGTTGTTTGGTTTGTGGACTGACATTGGACACAGTGAGCCATCCTCCCTACTGCTTCTGCCCATTAGCGTGCAGAATGAATACATGAATTTAATAGTACTTAAAAGACCCCTGGGAACCCAAAATTAACTTTACAAAATAATACAATTTTTAAATGGAGTTAGCAAATCCCAGACACCCTTTGTTCATGGGCAGATGGACATAGACCTTCATTAACAGAAAATTTCTCATTCTCCAACAGAACTTCTTCATTGAAGTGACAGTGAGTTATATTAAGTAAGAAAAGTTACAACGATATCACGGTCTGTGCCGTTTCTGAAAAGAATGATTCAGCCTGAAATGACACTGAAAACAAGATTACAGAATTTGAAAAATTACACTGATATAACTAGGACTTGCTGAAATGGAGAAGGGTCTCTATTCAGACTCTGTGTTCAGGCTCCACATGGTCAGGGTGTTCCGAAACACCAAGGTCATGGCCAATGATGCTTTTCATGCTAACACTTTTAAACACACAGACATGTAGCCAGGAATGGTTCTTGTTTTTGTTTGTTTGTTTGTTTGTTTTGTTTCATTTGTTTTTTCCAGAGCAGCATATCAACAGTGAGAAAACATTTGGAAATTAAGGAACTGTAAATGACTGTGTTCCATTTAAATGACAGAAGAACTTCCACAATAATATATGGTGGTGAAATATATCATAACAAGTAGACTGATATGGGTTTATCCCACCATTTTCAATCTAGACTAGATTGCATATCAGACATAATTTTGAAAAATATATTCCAAACAGAAATGCTTTACTTTTCTTGATGGTCTTACTCTGTAGCTAAAAATAAAAATGGCAGTAAGACTTCTGCTCCTAACACATAATAAAGCAAATTATTCAGATTAAAGAACTTAATTTTTCTATATACTTATTTTATTTTATCAGGTCTGTTTTTCTTATAAGAACATTCTGTTTATAAAGTCAGCCAATACTTTTACCTGATATGTTCCAATAGTTTCTTACAAGCATCTTGAGGACAAGTTGTCTTAAATATTTTATACTTCACTGAAAGCTGAAAAAATAAAGACTGGTTTATTTTTTTTAAAACATAAATGTGAAAATAACAGGACTAGAGTTTATTTTAAAGTAACTAGGTTATTTGGGACAATAAAGGAAAATATGATGAATGAGAATCTGTACAATGCTTATAAATAGGAACAAAAATGGACTAAAAAAGAAAATAGTTTATTATCAACAAAGCTCTTTGTAGTGATAATATTTATAATTAGTTATAAAATAATTAGTATTTTAGATTTGATTTAAATTTGACTTTATAGCCAGAACACAGAATAAAGCTCAATTTCCAGGTAATCTCTCTTAGCTTCATGCTGTACCTACTGAAGACATCTGATTCTTGTTACCAGTAGACTATGAAATTTAACTTAGTGAGAGCTAGCTAAATACTAATTTAGTCATCAGATCTCTGAATACACTTCAGAATAAATAAGTGCAATCAGGCAACTATTAGAACCTGAGTTATGATTTTTAATGCCGCTTCATATTGTCAGTTGAGAAAATTTAACTACTATCAAACTAGTAGAATATTAAACCTTCTAAACACACTAAAATATAGCCAACATTCAAAGCAAATCATGTGTGTGTATGCTTGTTATGTGAAAGAGCTGGTCTTAGTTTGTGCCATTGCAAAGCAGGTATACAACTCAAACTGCTATTGTCAGCTCTGATGGTAACCAGGTTGGCTAGCAGAGACCAGAACATCCAGGGTGGGGAGAGGGACACTCATTGGTTAATGGTACTCTAGAAAACTATGCTTTTTAAAAGATTAGAATGCCTCACTACATTTGACATCATCCATTCATAAGCTCTGCTGAATTGACCATCAAACCTCCCATTTTTCTTATGAGATCTGTATTAACCATCTTGGATTATGTTTATTTTCTGTTTTTTCTGTACATCATCATTCATTTCCTTGGGATTTAATCAAGAAAAGTGAATAGCTGTTTTATATTTGATTTCATGTAGAGTTAGTACACTTAGATAGAATTTACATCTGATTTACTCTTAGTTTCTGGATAGTAAATTCTGTGCTCTCAGAACCTGGGTTTGAATACCTCTACAGTATTGACTTTATTTCCATTTGTAATTGAGAAAACTGACACTATGGGGGATTAAGTATACTCACTTAACTTAGAATAAATAGCTAGGAAGTGGTAGAGCCAGAATTTAACCCTGAACCTCTCAGACTCGAAAGTCACTGTGTAATATGCTTCATTCCTTCTATGAGAAGTGTTTGAAGAAAGAGACACAGTGAAAAAGAGAGAATAAAATAAACATGTCTAATGTAAGTTTCTATCTTAAACTTTAGTATTTAGGAGTCTTTCTAAAGAAGGAAGATCAGTTGTTGTATGCTCAAAACAACAATAGAAATTCAGGGTGAATTTCTGGGTGAAGTATAACTATACTTGAGAGGGTCTTCCCTGAAGACATTGAACATCAGTTCCATCATACTGGGGAAGAAAACAGAAGTTTTATCTTGCTTAGAGACAGAGGCTTAGAGACAGAGATACTTCTGAGATTCTCCAGTTCATAGAACCACAGAGAGTTGCATAGCAAATAGTTTTTCAAAGTTATAAATTAACCTCTTCTTGAGATATTTAAATTCAATTGATAATTACTGAAAAATTCTTTTGAAAGATGAATAGTCATTTGTTAACTTATCTGTTCCTACTTTTACACATCATTTTAGCTTAAAGCAGGATATAACTGCATGATACACAGCAAGATAAAAATATATAGCAACTATATAATCACATCATATACAATAACATGTCTCAGCTATGTTTTTAACTCTTACCTATTTAATGGAGGCCCACTGCAGACAGGTTGTTCTAAATCTTGACCTTTCTGTGTGTATGAACATACCCGTCGAACCCTTTCTGTAGTAGTCCTCCTTCTTTACGGTGCGTCAGTACCAGAAGTTACTGGTTCAAAATTCAGGTTTCTGGGTCCCATGCACAGAGGTTGATTTTAGTACGTGTGTCATGGTCTTGGAAATCTGACTTTGGAACAAACTACTGCCGTTGGCTCATGAAGGTAGTTTTCAGATCATCCATGGAAAGATAGTACCATCCTAGCATCTGAAGAATCACAGTCTTTATCAGCGGCATGTGACAGCCCTCCTGTGACACTGTCTTCTGTTCCTTAAAGAGTACCCCATTTATAAAGACTGCCCTGTACCTCCTGGAATAAATGAGAAGATTGCACGTGTCAACAACCCTCATCCTTTCAACCTCTGGGTCTTAGGATGATTTTTGTTGTTGTTTTGTTACCCAAAGGACTGCTTTCAGTCATGCCTACAATGCCTCATTAGCACTTGTCTGAATAATTGCTAGGTTTATAAAGTGGAAGAAGGACATTTCAGACTTTGCATCACCTAACATAAGAATCACTAAACAGATGCTGTCCAGATTTCTGTATTGCCTAATCATTACAGTCTGAAGAAAATGTTGCCTTCATTCTTGGCAAGCTTTTGCCCAGTCTCCTTGATTGCTTATTTTGAAGCACTCATTCAGCCAACTTTTCATCAAACAGTATGATACAGAAGACATGGTCTTGCTGCTTTTTCAATCTGGATAAGTAACCAGAACACCAAAATGTTTGCAGTGTTTAGATTGACCTCACAAATTTAGAAATTCTCCACAGGCATGAAATTCAACAACACTAGTGTTTATTACCTACCCACTATGAGCCAGGAACTGGTGACATAAAGATGACTAAGGCATGGCCCCTGTCCTTAAGGAATGTGCAGTCTGTTGGAGCTACGGGTACAAAAACAATGAGCCATAATACAGAACCATACTCCAAGATAGAGTAAAATAAATGTCAAGTGCCCATTACTGAATGGGGGATAAAGCACAGAGAAGGCATCACGAATATGACATCTGAGCCAGACCTTGAAGGATGAGAAGTGCATCAAATGCAAAGAGAATAGAAAAGGTTAATACAGAACAGGTTTAATGAAGCTTAAATAAAGCATTGAGTGAAAGCCTATTGCCTCCAGAGCAGACTGAAACCTATCCTAATTGGTGGGCCCTGAGTCTACCAACCTGTTTACCTTAAAGTGTTTAACTTCATGAACATAAAATGCCAACGAAATGAACTCAAATGTAGTTCAATTATATCTCTGGTTTCCAACTAGAACCATGTTGTTTGAAGCAGCTGCTTAAAGATGACCAGGCCCCACCCCAGACCTGATGGTCAGATTTCTTGGGGTTGGGGTCCTGGGAGCCATGGCCCAACTTTTTGTGGCTCGTGTCTCATATGCTCATTAAAAGGAATCTCATATTCTTCAGAATTACAGGTTCATCTGTTTGCTACATAAAGGAGCAAATAGAAATATAGAGAAATCTGTTAAGGTTGTGACTTTTCTTAATCTTTCCTCAGGAGCCATTTATGCATCAACTTACAGGGGGTTCAAGTCTGATTCCCAGTTACAGAATTTTTACAAAACTTGTACCTTCACATCACTGTTAAGGTTGAGAAGTACAGTCTCCCATCAAAAAAGATGCTTGAATTGTACAAACAAGGCCACTGTAGCCTGTCTCTTCATTGCACCATGCTCTGGACACCCTTCCTCTTGTTGACAGCATCAATTTGTGAGTTCTTTATGACAGTTTTCTGGCAGATGCAAGTAAAATGTCCTGAAGAAGGGACACAATGGCACCATATGGGCTAGCTGTGACTCTGAAAATAGAAAACAGTATTTTGTTTACATAGCTCATCCTTTTTCTTTAAATCATTGAATTGTTTGATCTGTGATGTTTACCAAAATCTTAAGGACTTTCTTCATGTTTAAAGTAGGACATGCCTCTTAATTTCTTTCCTCTTGTAGGAAAAGAGAATGGTAAGATAAGTCCAGAATTAGTCAAATTAAGTCCCTCTTAAATCTTCTCCAAAACCTATAATCACTGCCAGTAACCTGGCAAATGTTTCGGTTCAATTCCATGAGTAGTTCCTGTCTTCTTCATATAAGGTAAGCATCAAAAATTTGAGATTGAGGAACTGCTACTTGCTTTTATTTCTCCCTTAATGATGCATGTGCAAATGACCATGGAATATCTGTAGGCTGGTGGAAAATACTGTGGGTTGATGGAAAACCCACAAAAATACTAAAGTTGTATGTCGCTTTCATTAAGAAAACCCCTCAAAAGATCCATCGGCCTTCATTTACAACTGAACTGAAAGCTGTCGTTGATTTTGGTTACCACTACAATATCTTATGTAAGCTTGCCTGCATCTCTCCTGTTAAAAGCACCCCTAGATGCAAGGGATGCTGCTGCTTAAAATTCGGCCTTCCTGCTGACTGCTCCCTATAGTTAAGTCTTCTATTATTTTGACTGTTTTCAGGTTCTTTCTAACATCCAGCTCTTGGTTAGATTTTGACTCCTCTCCAGGTTAGTTCTTGGTACTTCTCAGAACCTCACCATTTTCTTACCAACCCTCGCCCTCTGGTCAGAGTAAAACCAACTTTGGTGACTTTAAATAACATTTCTCCTCAAACCTACTCATCACCATGTGTGCTATGTTGAATCAACTTAGCCAGGTACAATGAAGTAGAAGCAAATCCTAATTAGAAATGTGGACAGAAGCCAGAAACAAATGAGATAGTTGGCAGCAGTGCCAAAGACACACAGGACATTCTAACTTAATTGGAGGACTTAGGGCCCTGTCCTGGTTTCTTTCTAGAAGAATGTTGGGTGTGGTCCTTCTGATCTATACAGATCACCTTCAGGGTAACTGGGGCTTCTAACACTATCACCCCATTGCAGTCACATTGTTTTTGACATAAGCATCAACATTCTCCAACTTTCTTAGTTCGAAAACTTAGCATCAATTTTGGTGCCTTATTTAACACTTTGCCTCTAAGCCCACTCTATTTCTTTTTTGTCCTTCCCCCCCCTCTCTCATTGCCCTTCAGCTTCTCTGACACTATCCTGGGCCAGCTGTGCATTGCCTTGTCTCCTTGAACTTAAACTCTCCTACCCCCCTTCCAGTTCACACTGTATGTTAACAACCAAGTAACACTTTTAAAACAAATATCATGATATTTTCCTTCTTAGCTCCCACAACTTAACGCCGCTCTCCTTTCAGCCATGTCTTCCATTGCTCCCATCAGGAGAAAAAACCCAGAGCTAACACTGCTCCTCAGGAGTGGCCATTTCCTTCTGAAATATAGTTATGCTATGCTCCCTCGACTCCAGTGCTTCCCTCTCTCTATCTCTGTCCTGTCCATCTCTCTCTCCCCCTCTCTCCCTTCCCCTCTTTCTCCGCCCCCAACCATTTGTAGACAAATCTAATATCCTTGATGTTCTCACCAAGTCTCATCATCTCTACCATGATGATGCTCAAACCTACATGGATTCCCCTATCTCTGATTTCCTGTGTCACATACTACCTTTATACTATTTAGCAATAAATCTTAACCCTTTGCTTTGCTACTCAGGGTTAATGTGAAGATGATCATTTCAGTTGTTGCCCAAATTGGAATACTTTTGTGAGTGAAAATGGTGCTGTTAAAAATTTTACCAGGAAGATGGGCATTTTGAACTGGGCCAATTGTCCAGGACCAGAATATATGGTCCTTATGTTGTGCTTATGTTGTGTGTCTTGTTCTTTTCAGTAGGACTGTTGCTCCAATAGGGAAGACATGATGTTCTGCCATTTACTTTGCACATCCTCTGACAGCATAAAACAGTGCCACTCATATAATAATAAATAGGAGAAGGAAGAAAAGAGGGATAGAGAAAGCCAGGCAGTCAATTTTTCTTCACTAAAAACAAGACAGTTTCTTAGAAATCAAAACACAGCTCCACTACTTGGGATGCACACAGGGCATGCATAATAGCAGACCCTCAAAACTTCTCTGACAAGTGGAAAAGGGCAACTGACACTCAAAACAGAAAAATAAAGTTTGAAGATAGAAGAAACAACAGCAACAGATGGATCAAATATGCACAGAAATCACGGACAGTATAAATCTTATCAATCAAAAGCATCATTGTGATTCCAATACAAAACCAAATTTGTATTTGTTGGGGGTCTTTGAAAGTGCTGATTATTACTAAATATCAAAAGGAATCTCCAAAATATGCAGTATGGAAAGTATGGTCTGTTACACCTTTGTAATGCCAGAGAGTAATCATGTTCAAAAGGTAAAGTAACATAATTGTCACTTAAATCCAGTAATGGAATAGAAAGGCAATTTAAATGTGCCATTTTCTGATTTTACAATTTCAAGACTTCTTGATCTATCACTATCCATTCATGTGTGTTGGTGTTTTTAAGCATGCATTGTCATGGCCATCCATGCGTGTATTTGGCAGCTTGGTTCCTCAAAGAGAGCATATCAAAGAAAAGTTTAAGAACTTTTTATTGGCAGTCTCAAAATGTGAGCTCAAAGCTTTCCTAAAGCAAACTGATCTCACTTAAAAGGGAGCTGTCACTACTAAAAAAACAAAAAGTAAAATCCTGTCTGGAGGCATCACCCTGTGTGAATGCCCAACTTTTCCTGATGTTCACTCTACAGCAGTGAGGGTCAGTGGGAGGCAACGTGGGGGCATGTGTCCCGTTCTTGTCACCTGACTTACACAGGTGACATGCACCTCATCTCATTGCCCCCCTGACTTCCATCCTTGGCCTCTAAATGGAGGGAGTTGTGTAGGACAGGACAGTCCCTGCACCTCCTATATGTGTCTTTACTTGCTCAATACTATGGCGACTCTGACCTGATTCCTCCCCAACTTCCTGGCTGGGAAGTAAATTCAGCACCTCATGGAAGAACTTGGAAAAGTTCATATGCCAGGAAGCCCCAGTTTAAAAACAGAGAAAAGTCGGTCACTCTCCTTACTTATTAATATAGAGGACAGATAAGCATGAAAGTGTTTTGTGAAGCAGTTCTGGGCCAAAGGGAGGAAGAATCAGTGTGCATTATGCTACTTACCTATTTGAGTTGAAGGTTCTCGATCTTTTAAGCTTTGCTCTGCTTGAGCCTCAAAAATAAATGAGTGATACTGCTCCCATCATGCCTTCCAAGTAACATTTTTATCAATCTATGGAGTCATAATTTTCAAACATTTTCTTTGCCCACAGGATAAAATAGCAGATAAATAGAAAAGCACCATTACATCAAAACTTATTATTCATATCTTAGTATTTACCAGATATTATTTGTTTGCAGTATACCTAATATGTTAAACATAAGTGTTTTGCACAGGTAGCCAAAGTGTTAATTGTGTTTCCTAGTAGTTATATTAAAAACAAGCTTTGCTGTGGGCTTTCTTAAATTAAGACTAACTTATTGGAGAAACCTTTAAAAGCATTTTCTTTTAGACAGACACCATTGTAGCAAAACCTAAATAAAGGAAGACAAGAAGTGTTATTCTTTTCCTCCACCCTACTCTGCCCTCAAATCTTTGAAATTTTCTGTGATTAGATGAGATTGTTCAAACCTCCACGTCCCACTGGCTTGGGGTGCAAAGAACGTTATGAAATGAAGGTTTACCCCTGCTTCTGCCATTCAAGATCTTAAACCATCTTTCTGGGAGAAAAATGTATAGCTTGGCTAAATTGCTAGTCTTTTCCCGTTCAGAAATTCTATGGTTCAGTAATTTTAGTTCAAATTTGCAAAAGTAAATTAGAATAAAATTTTTAAAAAATATGATGACGAATCTGTTTTAGTTAATTCTATGGGTTTACTATCTTAGGCCCTTTTCATTACAATTACCAACTGAATGTTGAAACCCCACACAAGGATCAGCACTGCAGGAGGCAGGGTTACATCAGTGAGCAGCATTTGCATTGCTGTATTTCCTGAACTTTGTTTTAAATTTAAAAACTTTAGCCGGGCATGGTGGTGCATGTCTGTAAGTGACAGCCTGTGGCGCTGTTGGGACTGGGGATCACGCTTCTAGTCCTGCCCAGGGCAACATAGCAAGATCTAGTTCCAAAAAAAATAGCTGGGCATGGTAGCGCACGCCTGTAATCCCAGCTACCTGGGAAGCTGAGGCTGGGGATTGCTTGAGTCTGTGGTACCCCAGGCAACATGAGCCTGTGTTTCCATGGGCAAAATAGCCAGAATTTATCTCAAAAAAAAATAATAATAATAATACATAAAATAAAATAAAAACTTCCTTTTTAAGTGCATTAGTTGATGAGCTATGCTAAATCTTATATTTAAAACCAATATGAAGTGGATTCAGAGTTTAGGCTATCTCAAGACCTTTGAATGCTTACTGAAGATACTCTTCCTGCAGTTCTTCAAAGTCACAGCCAGAGAAAGAATTTTCTCAGATCTGTTCTTTCACAGACTACATGTAAACGGTCTGTTACATGTCAACAGTGTATGAGAGCCATGATCTCACCCTTGCTGAGTTTATAGACTAAATGTTACTATTGTCTAGCCTAGATGTTATTATTTATAGATGCTTATTATTCAGAGTCCAAATATTATTTTTTAAGTCACTTGTTAACAAACTGAGGGAGTTCTTACCCGCAGAGGCCATAATAGCTGCAAACCTGAAGGAGAACAGGCTGTCTTCATTCTCTTCCAGCAAAGCGTTAAGTCCTCCTCTTAGTGCTTGTCCCAGCAGAGGCTTTGTGCACTTGAGATGTGGTCAGGTTGCTGTTTCCTCATTGTGGCCTCAGAGGAACTCAGATTTGTTCACAAACTGAGTGAAGAATGGTATTTGTCCCTAGCACAGGAGTAGTTTTTCCATCAGAAGTGAAAACACTACTGCCACTCTTCATCTCAAATGTGTTGACATTTTCCAAGATCCATTGTCTCTCCATCTTAGCACTGAGATTTAAAATGTTGCATTTTCCTCATAACCACCACCTTCATTATTTTTTTTAAGTCAAAATGGCCCTCTACCTTCCATTCCCTTTTTCTGTCTTCCTTCTCCCTCCTGCTCCAGAAGGAACCACCAGGAGTTGGTGTGAGTCGTTCCCATTCAAGCTCTTGTATTTTACTGCTCACGTAGGTGTCTGGAAACCATATTGACTATTCTTTCGTAAATTTACTAATCTGTACGTGGCCTCATCCTGCACTTTTGCAACTTTGTGTCCTCTGTAGATTTAGCCATATGAATACCTTATCAAACTAGTTTATTTCTGTTTAACTGCTGATTGCTGTATACGTCAAATTCCTCCTCCAGTTTTCTGTTAAGAGATGGCCATCAGGCTGGTTCTATGTCTGTGTCAGTCAGTCAGCTGTGGGGCTGACTTTCTGGGGCTTACAGATGAGTTTCTCCTGGGGACCCACCAAGGGTAGATCTGAGTCAGAGGGTAAAAGCGCATCCTCAGTTTCATTAAGCATTGCCATTTTGACTGATTTTATCTATGCATCCACCAGCCATGTATGAGAAATCCTACTTTTCTTCATCCTTGGCAACATCTGGTACTAGCAAACTTTATTTTTTTTTCCAGTCTGTTGGGTCTCAAATGGCTTTTCATTGGTGGATTCCCTGATTATTAATGATTGAGCATCATACTTTCATACTTTTTTTTTTTCATACATTTCATACTTATTTGGTTATTTTCTTCTGTGACTTCCCACTGATTTCCTATTTTTTCCATTAGGTGATTATTTTCTCATTGATATATGCAAATACTTTTGTCAGTTATATGTTACGTTTATCTTATTTCCCAACTTGGAAAAGTTACCAGAGTTTAAGTGTATAGTAGATATCTTTGTATTTTGTGCTGTGTTGGTGCCCATTTTAAGAAATTGTCTTTACACAAATGATATAATGAGAGTTTCTATTATTTTCACGAAGTTTTCAAGTTTCATCTTTTATATTCAGACCTTTCCTCCACCTACAAAGTGCTCAGCATATGGGACATTTCAGAAAACTTTTAAAAAGCAAGGAGTATGTGGGAAGGGTGCTAGATGTTTTATATTCACTCTGGTGAGAAAGTTGAGCATGAGTAACCTTCAGGGAAATGTTTCCTCCTCCAGCTGTGGGTCATCCCAATCTCCTCTTCTTTGCACACCCCTCCCCTATAGTTTTTTCCTTCTCACCTTTGTCCCCTCTGCTCACAAGCCAAGCTTCTCAGATCTGCTGACAACCAGGCTCTCAATTCTGCTTGATATTAACCTTTATTTCCATGTGTCTGTTTGACCACAAGTTAAAACTTAGTCATCAGATCAGAAGTTGGGCTATCACTGCTTGCCAGAGTCTTATCAGAGAGACTTCACAGGGAGAGCAGAGTTCTGCAAGTCTCCTGCTGCGTAAAACGTCTGTGATATAAAGACTTCCTGTAAATATCCATACCATCTTCTGCTTTAGCCAGCATAGACAGAGCAGAACAATCCAAATTAACAGCCTTCTAGGAACTATTGTGTGAGCAGTAGTTGTTTGGGAAACCCAGCCAATCCGCTCTGTTCTCAGCATGTCACATTCAGACACACTGCACACCGCCATGTTCACCAGTGATCATATTAAATGCTGCCTTGGTAGGGCAGGCTCTGCCTCACCACTAGCGTATTCATTATTTATATACAATTAAAGGGATGGTTCAAATGAATGCTAGCATCTGAGAAGTCGTTATTCATGTACAGATCAAATTGAACACTTGTCATTTCCCTGGTGACTTAATATACTCTTTGTGCTGTGAGATCTCAAATTATATTAAGCAGAGTAGATGCTTTACCTCTTTTACTTGGTTACTTGTTGGCCCTCATCCACTTGTTCAGATTATTTGGACTTACTTAAAATTAGCCCTTTCCTCCCCTTAATATATTAAAACAGGAAAGGAGGGAAATTTCTCTTTAGGAACTATTGCATTCTAAGGATGAATGCAAATTGTTCTACTATGATTCTTAATGACCCACTATTAACATAGTAGGAAACCCAGAGCATTAATGCAGTACCTCTTTTCACATCATTACTCCTAATGGAACTGTTACCAGGATAATAGCTTGACCTTTAGCTATAGATTCAAACAGCAAAAATATATTCTGCTTACTTGAGACCCCTATTCAAATACCATATTGAGCGTTTTCAGATCAATACAATGACAATCCTTTGGCCTTGTTCTAAGGCTTCATCTGCACATGTAACAGAGAAAATTGAATTTTTATCTTCAGTAGGTAAATTCTAGTTAAAAGTCTCTTTTAAGTTTGAAGGTAGTTATAAAATTGAATATCAATAATATGCCCAGTGGAAATATTTGTTTGTAGGTATTTTTCAAGAAGCCTTCAAAGTTCTCATAGGTCCAGGAGACTGACTTCTCTGACTTTCTTCATATAAGTTTTAATTGAAGGAGAAACAAGTAACCAGAAAGTATTGCCTTTTTATTGAGTGACAGAATACTTGAACTCAAGATTCAATTAGAAAACTGCTTTAAAGCTTCTCACAGAGAGAACACATTCCAGAGCCTTTCCTATGGTTCTCCTGGTTTTAGTTGCTGATGTGTGTTTGCTGGGAATCATTTGATGTTGGCATAATCCAAATCTACTTTGTTAATTTAGAACCACTACTTTCTAATATGTGGTAATTTAGACACATGCATTTCACAATCTAAGAAAAGAGGAGTTGCTATGGAAATTAATTATATAAATAATACTGCAAGGAGGGAGATGTTTACTTACTAAGAAGACGGTATTTTTCTGGTACACAGTTTCATATAAACTAAAAGGGTGCTAAATAAAGAAAAAAAATTTCTGTTTGTTAAAACAGGATTTCAAGAGCCTCTTGGCAATTCTCTGGTTTTATCCTGGACATTTGAATATAATAAAACCTTATTTATTTAAGCATTTTCTGTTAAGACCTCCTACTAATTCAGTAGTCCTTACCCCTCCCTCCCCCCAAATTAGTTTAAATTTGTGAGCTGTTGTATTTGCTTTCATTAGAAACAGAACTGGAGGATGTTTATTCATCAAATATTTTTTTGAGTTCTTATATAGACTGGTATAGGTGCTTTGAGGGAGACAGAATCATTGGAGACCCCTTCTTGTGCTCCATCATTTCCTTGTGCCCAGGTCTTGCTGGCACCTTGAATAACTTCATGAACTTGAATATCTGCATGAAAGACCATGCTGACCTCCTAACTGCACCGCTTTCCAACCTCATCCATAGTGACCTTCCCTGCTAACCAGCTCCACCACTGACCATACCTTAGTGTTCACACACAGAATCATGTGTGGTCCTCTGTGTGTGTTTTATAGTCCAGCATTACATTGTTAATGGCACTTCCTTCCCAACCCCATTGCTCTCCACTCCCCACTGCTGGAGTTTCACTCCCTGGTCATTACAGGTTTCTCCAAATCTGTTAAGCTTTTTCTGGCTTCATGTCCACCCTAAATTGGGGCCAACGGGGAAATGAAGAAAGTTGGGGTCTTTCATTTCTCAGCTGTCATCTTTAACAACATTTTGAAGTGCTTTATATCCCTCTCCTGCCAAAACTGTCCAACAGAGTCTAATCGAAGAGCAGCCTTCCCACCCATGTCTTCACTCAGGAGGAACTGCAGGGTACCTTGAAGAAAGCTCCCATCCCAAAGATGGTACATAATCAACATGAAGCCCCCTCTCTTGCTCTTCACACCCTCTCCTCAGTTTGCTACTTTCTTAGTCTTCTCCGAGGCAATTCCAGATATTTTCCACACCCTTCACCACTGGGTTTATTGACATCTTGGTGGTGGTTACTGCAATCTGTAAGCACATCTGCACCTTCCCCCAGTCGGATCCCCTCTTTTAATTCAGGGGAGGAATGTCCCCACATTTCAAAACACTTTCAATGACACTTTCAAAACCTCCCTTTCCTGGCCCTTCTGCACTGGAGACTGTCCATCCCTTCTCTTCATCAGCCTCACACTAACCTTTACAAGACCATCTGTTCCAGTTCTCCTTACATTCTGGCCAGTCCTGGGTTGCTTCATAGATTCCTGTGCCTTAATCTCCTTTAAAACATTAGGGTTCCATATACCACCTGATGTATTTTTTCAATCAGCATCTTTTCTCTCATTTAACTACAGAATAAATATTTGGACCTACAAGCTTATTTCACCCTGGACCCTCTCCTTAACTGTGGGGTTCTGTATGGAAAGATGTAGCCCTCTTCACGTGGGCACTCTGTGAACACCCCAAACTCACCAGGTTCTAGACATCACCCTCACAAAGCTGCCATTTCTCTGTATTTACCAAGATACGTGACTCACCAAAAATGCATGTTCCTGGTACTGCTCTGATCTGTCAGGTAGTTTGCTGGAAACGCTTTACTGCAAGCATTTTTGCCTCCTAACTAATTTTGTAATAAAAGATAAAATAGCTCGTCAGCAGTTTGGTTTCAAGTTCAATTTTTTTATTATTTATTTATTTTAATTTATACATATACATATTTCACATCAATCACATCATTGTGGTCCCTGGGGCAAGTTCAATTTTAACTGATTTATAGTATACTAGAAAATGGTAACATCAGTTTGCAAATCCTCATTTTTTTTTTTTTTTGAGACTAGATCTCACTATGTTGCCCCAGGGTAGTTCCAATCCCACAGACTCAAGAGATCCCCAACCTCCCAGATAGCTGGGATTACAGGCGTGTACCACCACGCCCAGCTATTTTTTGAGACTAGGTCTGGCTATGTTGCCTAGGGTAGTCTCAAACCTGCTGACTCAAGCAATTCCTAGCCTCGGCCTCCCAAAGCTGGGATTAAAGATGCACACCACCACGCCTGGCCCGCAAATCCTTTGCAAACTCATTCCTCCCACCTGTCAAATCCAAGTTTACCAAACTATGACAGATATAAAAAAGGCACTTAGTAATTCACAACAATCCTCAGGAGCATTGATTCTTTAACTCCTTCAGAAACAGCAGCTTGTTCTCTAATACTGCCTTTGCCAAATTTATTACACAATATTAGAAATTGGAGATTTCAAAAAAAATCCTATCCCACCAAAAGGAAATGGTTACTTTATTCCTGATGACTGTATATCTTGAAAATGTGTTGCTATTTAATAGCAGAGAGTATGAAATAGAACAGAATTTTTGTAGTTGACACAGAACCTGGCTTAGATGATTTGGTGAAATATAAAGACTGGGCTTGTGATGAAACATTTAAATGTAGTCCACATATGTGGGACCTGTTATATATGTTAGGTAATGATAAGACATAACTAGATCCCTTGTTTGCTAATTTCACTTCCCAGCGAAATCTGAAGAGAAGGCAAATTTTTTATGTTGTAAAGAAGTTACATCCGACACTATGTCCTGAATCTTTAATGATCAGCTTTGAGAAAGGAAGTGTTATCATTTTCTCGGAGGTATTCCTGAATCCAACCAAACTGTCCATCGATTATCATATCTTTTACAGAAAAATTGCCTTATAGCCAATTAGTTATGCTGCAAAAAATATTTAAAGTGAAAACGCTTACAGCAAAAACTTCCAGGGAACTACCTGGTACCCTGGGTTGAGTTGGATCACTTCTCCCACTCTCGCTAACACTGCTCTAACTCAGAGGATTGCAGTATATCTTCGTTAGATTGATCTACTACTACCCTCCCTCAACTCTGTCCTTTCCCTTGCTGTTAGCCATCTCTTTCTGAATCAAGAAAGTTGTTTACATATGTACATGACTTTTTTTCCTTCTTTCAATTATTTCCTTAGGACAAGGTTAACTGGACTCCTTGTAATTTGTAAGATTAACAAATCAAAACTCTCAACAGTTTCATGTGTCTCATATTTTACCATCTCATTTCCCCCAAAGAGTTTTACCAGTAATATTTGAATGTCCTGGGTCCCCACAATTTTATCACTATGAAATACTAACTTTTAACAGTTTCTCGGACTTAGTACGTTTAAAGTTTGTTTTGCAATTCTTTGGCTTCATATTAAGTGAACAATTTTTGTAGCATTTTTTTTGCAAAGTGTACTTTGTCCATTTATCCATGGTGACTTTTGAAGTTGCTCTTTTATTTAAATGAGTTCTTATCTGGTGGTACATATTGAACCTTTCAGTCATGCAACTAGTTTTTTTTCATCCTAATGAAATACTTATTTTCCAGTAGAAAATTTATATCTTTGTGTATCTGTCAACATGCACCTGTCATTTCTTTTTGAAAGAAACCTATGAATCATGAAAATTACCAATATT
>PVHY01024095.1:0-19933 GCA_004024945.1 Uropsilus gracilis
GGGCACCCAAGCAGGGTGGGCTCAAAGACTGGCATTGCAGACACAGCTCATGGGGCCAGGCTCAGGACAAGGAGATGGATTTCGTCCGATTTCCCTTGACGGACGAGCTGTGTTCAGCAAACAGCCCGGCATGCAGCTGTCACTCTGAGGCACAGCTCTGACAGGCATCGATCAGGCTGCGGTGTGAGCATGCAGATTCACACACTGGCCTCGTCAACATGCTTGGCTCGGGCGACAGTTCTGTCTGAGGCCAGGAGGGTGACAGTCCGCCCTCCTCAGTGGATGCTGCCATGAAGGAGAAAAGGAGACATGATGGTGCCTCCTTAAAACACCCATCCCAGGGTGGCGAGACGAGTATAGTAGTGAAGTCAAAAGGGGAGAGGGCTAGAGCCCATCCTGACAGACAGGCTGCCAGATGAGCAGGGTTCTCATGTTCTGGGTACTTACGTTCTGGATACTGAGACCAATGAACAGGGGCGTGAAGTGTGGGCTGTTAATATTGGCCTGTAGTCTTGAGCTGAGTCAAAGAAGGGGCCACCTGGAAGGTTTTGCTTCCCTTCTTCACCCACAGTTCTCCAGGACCTGAGGCTGCCCTCAGAAAGCTCTAGGGAATGACATAAACCTCATGGGAATCAAAGGTCATCTGGGACTCCTTGCCTGATCTCACACTTCAACGATAATTAGCTTCTCTCAAAATACTGCCTTAAGTGGATACTTTCCAATTCAAGAAAGCCCCGGTCACTGTTAAAAAAAAGTCCTCAGGTTAAAACCCACCAGCCTGTACCCATTCCTCCTGTTCTGGAGTTTGTCATCTGGAGCCACCTGGAATAAACCTGCTCGCTTTTTTTTTTTTTTTTTTTTGAGACTAGGTCTTGCTATTTTTGCCCTTGGAACCGCAGGCTCACGTTGCCTGAGGTACCACAGACTCCAGCAATCCCCAGCCTCAGCTTCCCAGGTAGCTGGGATTACAGGCATGCACCACCACACCCAGCTACTTTTTGGGACTAGGTCTTGCTGTGTTGCCCGGAGTGGGACTTGAACCGCGACCCCTAGCTCCAGCCACTTCATAGGCTGAAGCTTACAGGCATGAGCCACCGTGCCTGGCTAAATTGCTCGCTTCTTATTTACCAGGTAACTGGGAAAGTTCTCCAGCCCCATGTCTCTTAGCTTGGTGGGTTACTTTTGAGGATGACAGGAGAAAAGCCTCATTTGTGACTGACCAGCACAGGATTCAGCAATAGAGTGTTTGTTCCCTGCCTCCTTTTTACAGCCTTTCCAGTTAGGCAAGTTTACTCTGTCCTTTCTTCCCACCCCTGGTGGCTTCCATTACTCACGGGACCTGCAGCCATTCTCTACCACCGTCCCTTCTGAGGAAGGCGCTTCATTTATCAAGAATTCCAAAATCACAAAGCTCAGAATGGAACACAGCATCCCAGATGTTGCCTAAGCACCGCAGAATAATTACCTTCTTCGAAATATACCATTTCTCTATTAGTGCAATTTTTATCAGTCCCTTCGCACTGTTGTTAATGTAGGGCTTGTAGTAAACATACCCCTAGGGTAATTTTCAAATGAATTGCTATCAAGCTAGGTCACCTTCATCTTGTAATTGTGTAACTGATTTTTTAAACTTAAACACTGGACTTGGCATTTGTTACGACTTGTAAATTACATTTCACACTGCAAGTTGTAGCCCATCTCTCTCCATACTTGCAAGAAATTTTGAACCTTGATTGTCTCTTCCAACAGAAGACTCATTTATCTCAAATGTGAGTCTCGTCTCATTTATCTCAAATGTGAGTATGCCTTCTGGGCCTCTGTCTAAGTCTCAGGAAGGACAGTCAGATGGGGTGGGGGGGGCTTTGTAGGGGAGAAACGTAGCCTTGCGCTGTGGCTCCAAGACAGCCCAAGGGAATACTGCCAAGAAGGAAAATCCTCTGGGAGAAGCCCTAGAGGCAGGGCACAGTGGGTGGAACCAGAGGCCAGGTGTGGACTCTGGTCCTGGATGCCCAGCTCCCGTGCTCCCCTCATGATTACTGAATCTGAGGCTTTCAGACAAGTGAAACTACTGCCATTTACATGAACCCAGAGGTGGGTCTGTGCAAGGGTCTACATGAAACGTGGAGACAAGGCAGAGAAGAGATGAGAACTATCTTGGCAACAATGCTCTTCCTCAACACAGGGGTGCGGGGCGCTGACTCGGCTCTCCCCTCCCAAAGCCCCTCATCTGGCAGCTCTGCCTATCTTCTTGGAACACTGGTTCTCGCAAATAATTACAGACCCTCTCTGGGGAAGACTGGTTGGGTCACAGGTAGATGGCTGTGGGAATGCAGAGAAGGATCTTGGCAGCAGCACAGAAAGTGGATTTGCAAGCGACATGATAAATGGAAGAGGGATTTGGGCCCAAAGACCAGGGGACAATGGTGTGAGAGAGGACTACAAAAATCAGCTAGGAACCGGAGGCTGGCATGAGCCTTTTTCCAGACTGTTCTAGTAGCCTAAGTTCTGGGTTTTCTGAGGGGCACTTGGCACTTGTTTGGGGTCCAGTTTCCTGGATTTTATATGGCAATAGGTCTTCTTTCTTACTGGCTGGGCAGAGATGCTCTTGCTATACACAGTCACTGGATTGTTCGAGTAAAGCAAGTCCTGCAGAGGCTTTATTTTTCAGTGAGAGAGTCAGGGTTATAAGGGTGGGTTGCCCAGGGTGAGGGGTAAGGAGGAGAACAATGAGGTGTGAAGGCTCATTGTGCTTTTCTCTTCAGAACCTGCTGTGACACACTGACTCAATTTGTCTATAGGTAATATAAAAATGCATAAAAATGGTCAGAAAGCAGTAGTTTCTGTAAAAATCCTTTGTCTACATAGAGACAGTCAGACAGATGGGCCCTCCATGTACAAAAAGGAGGAAGGAAAAAAGAGTGAACCAGGTAAACCTGTCTCTGTTACACCACATACACATGTGCACACATGCACGCACCTGCACTATAGTTTCAGCCTCCTTATCATAAACAGAATGAACTCAAGTCACGTGGAAAGTGACACGACGTGCCTGGGGTGAGTGTCCCTGAGATCAGTTCAGAGCCATTCTGGTGTGTATCTACCTGGTGTCAGCCACCCTCATGTGACGAACCTAAGATATTAGCCCAGAACCTCTTTCATCTTTGCACCCCACCCCGACCTCCCCAGTCTACCCCTTCAGTTCCTGCCCACAGGGGCTTCTCTGGAGATTTTCCTCGCACAAACACCACAAACATTTTATGGTTGAGGAAACTGAAGGTTAACTGCTTTGGGTTTAAGGTCTTTTGTAAGTGATAGGACCAGCCCTTAACAGTAGGCCTGACTGTAAGTCCATACCGCTAAGGGTCACCCCTGCAGCCTCGCCTCGCCTCAAGTCTTCAGGTCTGTCAGTGAGTTGGGAGGTGACAGGTGGTCAGAATCACGGTAGACACGAGGAAAAGGAGGGAAGAGGGGAACCCTGTGTCAGGATGGCACCCAGAGGGAAAACAGTCCTTGGCGGTCTGGGAGGAAGGCCTGGGGAAACAAGCAGCTGTGGGGTGCAGGCAGGAGGAGCCTGGGAGATACTAGCAGCTGGGCCTTTCTTGTATCAGAGGGAAAAAGGACTTTCAGGGGACTCAGCAGAGGAACATGTCAGCCAGTCAACCATGGGGGCCCTCCACAGTATTGTGAACTCAGACCTGGATGAAAAGGAGAGAAGGGAAATTTCTGGGGGTTGAATTGATGCTGGATTTGCCTTTGTTAAAGAAAAGGTGAAGAAAACCTGGGGCGAGCGCAGACTCCCAAACTAAGGGTTCCTGCCACTACCCCTACCCACAAGAATGACTACAGAGCCCAAACATTGGAGGCTGTTTTTAAGGCACTCTGAAAGGCCCAGCAGGGCTACTAACTTTCCCCAAGGTCCTGGTTCCTGGTAGACAAAAGATAGATGTGCAAATACCCATGTGAATAGCTGGAAGCAGGAACCGTGCACCAGAAAGAGCAACCTCTGCGATGTGAGTGTCACTATGCGAAGAAGCCCAGGGCACGTGGCAAGCAGCAGAGGAGTGAGATCCCTTTCCGGCGACATCGCCTGAGAACCCACCGCTACCTCTCCTGGCGGCTTTCCCTCTCCCCAGCCGTGCAGCTGGCCAGGCCACTCTGGAAGCTGTTTGCAGCAGAGCAACACCTTGCCTCTGCCTTCCTGAGGCTGTCACCAAACAGGCTGTGTGTTTCCCCAGTTCATCCCACTCTTTCCAATCAGTGCTAATTGAACCACTTAACTCAAAGACAATAACAGTTGTCGTTTCAAACCATTAAGAAAAGCGTCTTGGTTGAGGCGTTCTGCTGGGGACGGCAGCGCGCTCACATGCAAACATGCCCACAAGGCACGCTCAGCGTGTAAACATGCTCACGACTAACAGCTCAGGCAGAGATTTCGTAAGAGCGTAGTCAGCAAGCGTCAGCCTGTCTCCTCAACCTCAACAGGGTTTCTGGAATTTAAAAATTAAAGAAATAAAAAGCCACTGCTGGTTCTAATTCAGGGCACGACAGTTGCAGTTATGGTCTCATTCTCACCTGGGGCTTCTGCCTTTTGCACCCACATCCCACTTGGCAACTAGAATCTTTATGAGGAGGTGGGAGAGGGGTAGAGAAGAAAAAGTACTCCCCACTCTAAATCTGGTAGGGATTTTCCTTTTGGGGTCTCCCATCATCTAGGATGCTGGGAAGCAAGAGCATATGTCAAGGGGCTGTGCACCGGGCGCACAGCTGTGCACAGCAGAAAGAATCTTCTCTTGCAGTTTCAACTTAAGCCCCAAAAGGTCCCAGAAATGAAGAGAAGAGGACCTCCAAGAAAGGGCAAGGAACCTGGGGTGCGCTGCACAGTCCTCAAGGAATTGGTGAGGAAAGGTGAAAGGAAGAAGCCAATGGGAGAAGGGGTGAAAGGTATGGTGGGAGAGTGACCCCAGCTGGCTTAGCCTGAGCTAGGAAGCCCAGATGTATTTGAGTGATGAGATAATGAGTGCAAACAGCTGACAGCAGGGGTCAGGCCGAGCTTCTTACCTAATCTCTGCATTACATTAGGTGGGGCTTTCAGGTAAACTACTGTAACTTCTCCAGGCTTGTGTTTTCTCACCTCTGGCCAGGGGATGGGTTTGGATTTCTGAGCTTCCTTCCAGATGATCTTGATTCCAACCCTTGGCTCTTCTGGCTCCTGCTCAGGTGCAGCTGATCATCCTGACATTTAGCCCCCCCCCCCATCTAGTTGCTTCTTTTTGAACTTTGGACTTGGGCAAAAAGGGGTCACCCTCTTCTGCCATGGGTTTCCTAGACTGAAACCTGCCTCTGCTGAGTAACATCAAGTCTCATCCATTAACCAGTAGTTGCTAGGTGACAGGGTGCAGGCATTCAGGAACCACAGGCAACAGAAGAGATGCTTTAGAGTGGAGCTGGGCATAAGGTTAGGCTAGGCAACAGGCTAGTCTGACCTTTTTAGAAGACTGAGGAGGGAGGAGTGGAAGAGCATGGAAACGTGGTGAATTCCATGGATCACAGGCCAGAAAGCTTACTATGCTATCTCCCGGACCAGCTCCCAGAATCAGTTGTTGAAATGTGGTTTGAGAGCTCTTACCAAGCAGTGATGGTTAAAAAGCAATATGAGCTCAAGAGAGCTAAGTCAGACTGATCTCATTACCTCTGTAGGTAGGGTTCCAGCCTGTAAGATGAGGACTCTGTCATACTTGCCTTCCCCAAGGGGCTGGATTATTTTATTTCAGGTGGGTCTGTGACAGGACATAGCATGACATTCACGAAGTGAGTTACTCCTTTTCAATTTGTTCTCTAAGTTAAGGAGAAAGTCTTGGTTTATTGATAATCTGTCTTTACCAATAAAGGACAGATCTCAGGCTTAGCCTAGCAGGCAGACAGAATTTGGTCTGAGTTTACTAACACTATTCTGGATTATCTGTTATATATTTTTGAGGTTTCCTTTTACTTACAGTAAGTGACACGTTTCCATGACAGAATGCGTCCTCTAATGTAGTTTCAGGAAGCACAGAAGAACTTAATATTCAGGAAACAATAGTATAGGGGCACTTGGATCTCACAAAGGCACCTCAATGATCTAAGAATACCTGAAGGTTGGGAGACGCTGCTGGGTTAAATGCGGTGAGGCAACAGCAGGGTAGGGAGTCCTTGGGGGGAACCCAGGACGCCTGAGTCGGGGTACTCACCGTGGAAAGCCCACTCACCAGCCTTTTCTCTGCCCTATTGGCAGTCTCCTTTTTTCCTTGTGATAATCTGGGTCAAATTTAACTCAAGCAGTTACTTATGTCACCGTGTGATAATCTGTATGTGACTTTGGAAAATGCTCACCAGTCCAAGTGAGTGTTGGCGCCACTAACCTGTCCAGCAGTTGTGAAAAACTGCTGGCTCACCACCCACCACCTTCAGATTTTTTTTTTTTTTTTTTTTTGAGACTAGGTCTCGCTATTTTTGCCTGTGGAACTGCAGGCTCACGTTGGCCAGGGTACCACAGACTCAAGCCATCTTCAGTCTCAGCTTCCCAGGTAGCTGGGATTACAGGTGCGTGCCACCACGCCCAGCTATTTCTTTGGAACTAGGTCTCGCTACATTGCCCCAGACAGGACTCAAACCACGATCCCTGGTACATGCATGGTGGCGCATGCTTGTAAGCCACTAGGAAGCCAGGGCCAGGGCCAGGGCCAGGGATCAGTTTGAATCCGGCCGGGGGCATGTAGCGAGACCTAGTCCCCAAAAATAGTTGGGTGTGGTGGTACATGCCTGTAATCCCAGCTACCTGGGAAGCTGAGGCTGGGGATTGCTTGAGTCTGTGGTACCCTAAGCAACATGAGCCTGCAGTTCCACGGGCAAAAATAGTGAGTCCTAGTCTCAAAACACACACACACACACACACACACACGATCGCAGAGAAAACTGAATATACTGAAGACATTTTAAAAGTATTTTTCAAAACCCATTCAAATCAGGAAACAGTAAGTAAATATACTCCTTTAGCAACACGCTAAATAGCAAGATCTAAGAGTAGACCTAAAAACTATAATCTCAAAGCAATGATAAGAGTAAAGAGTATTTTGGAATTCCTCTACTAATATAATGTGACATAATATCTGTGATTTCTATTAGTGAGTCACAGGCTAGTTTTACTATTTGTTGCTTGCATTCATAATCAAAGAGAAAACTAGATTTGAGCTAGAGGTTAATAAAATAAAGACGGAATAAGTCTTTTCCCAAGCAAAAATGGTAAGCTCCCATGAATCCCTGGTCTCAGGACATCACTGGGGTACGGGGAGTTCCCTTTCATGGTCCCATTAGATTAAGGGTGTTACCCAAATATGGATACAAGATGAAAAGGAAATCAGGTGAGAGGCTGGAGGAAAAGGCAGTTTTTGTGTCTTAGAAGAGATACACAAAATAAACAGCTGCTTCTACTGTTTTTGGAGACTGGGGTGTGAACATGTCGTGCCTGGAGTTCTGGGCTAGCATCTCATAGCCAAGAGAGTCATGTGTGGTTACACCAAGAGAATGGTACACACATTCCCACCATGGCCACGTCTCAGGGAAACGAACCTGCATCGCAGCCTTCCTCCTTCGGCACTGACTTTTCATGTGAGATGGTAATCTCCTTCCTGGAAGTGGAGCAACATCCCAAGAGTCTCAAGTGACCTGTGAGTCTTTTCTTAGTCTCCAAGATACAACTAGGTGGCTGGATTCACAAATATTCCTGAGACATAGGGCTGCTCTGTATCTCAAGCTTATCATTGCCTCTTTTTCCAGCAATTTGGCTCTTTAATGTCAAGCAGAACTGTCTAATGAAAACTGGCCAAATGGAGGCCATCGGGACAGCTGATGACACTAAGGCTTTCAGCAAGGGATGCCACCTAGAGCATTCTTAGAGTGGTTTTGGGTATAAGGCCTGGAGGGGAAGAGCAAGCGCTAAGGTTCATGAAAAGTCATCCAAGAGAGGGCACCGCAGTTAAGCAGAGTTGTGACATTAATAGCCAGAAAGTTTAAGTTACTTGGCTCTTAACTGCCACTGATGCAAATATCAGGGCCAATACCACCCCAATTCTTGACAAGAAATCCTTTTTCTGTTCCCCATCTGCTCATATCTGCCTTTAGTTTCCACTCCATTAAAGTACAAATTTCTCAACTCATAGCAATAAATCTGATAGAAAGCTTGGAGAAGACATCAGACAGGCCCTATAATCTCTGCTAATCCTGTAAATCAGGAGCTAAACCCAGGACACAAGTGGATTTGCAAAATAAGGATTTTAGAAACTCAGATGGCATTAGCAGGCCACAGAGACAAATGTACACAACATCTGAACGAGGCCCATCAGTCAGAAACAGACATACTCTGTCTATTCTGTGTGAACTGTGGGAAAAGAAAAAGCTACATGGGAAAAGGCAAGTGAGAGCAAAGTCATGTCAAGTCCCTTCTGGAAGGTTTTCTTCAACTGTAAGTTTTGGGAGTAGAAGTGAGAGTAAAAGGTAGGAGAGGGGAAGAGAAAGGGAAGATATCATTCTAAACCCCCTTTTATTTTTGTTTTTGAATTAAGTGAAGACTTTTAGAAACAAGCATGTTGTACATGCACAGGGCCCCGTGCAGAAAAATCCCTGGTCACCAGCTTTTATTTTTAATTTTTATTACTATTACAAAGTTTATTCTGGGTTGACAATTTAGGCCATAGACATGTACATGAAAATTCCATAAAAGAGATGAGTATGTGGGGGGTTAGGAGGGGTGGAGATGGGGGTCAGGGAGGGAAGGTGGTGGGCGGTCCCCAGGGATTACAAAGATGGGAAACATATATATAAAATAATAAATAAATTAAGAGAGAGAAAAAAAGGACACCAGCTTTTAAGCTACTGATAATTTCTGCTCACCTGACTTGCTCCTGGGGACACAGGTCTCTATGCAGCAGGCAGGCTGCATTTGTCTACAAAGCTGCTGTCCCTTTGTGCATGGGGCCTGAATCAACCTGTGCCGCATGTCAGGCCCCAGAAGAACCCTGACTGCATTGAATGGAGAAGTGAGTAACACCTGAGCCACCAGTGCTGCTGCCCACGTGTGGTAGCGGGGTGCTGGCGATGCAGTGGGGTCTGGGAAAAACCTCCCTCCAGCTGAATGGAAATACTTCACCGGGCTCTCATTTCCTCCAAGCATCCAGACGTGACAAGTACCGAGTGTGTGGGTGAGTCCCTCAGCGGGGCAGCACCTCTGTTCCTTCTGGGAACCCAATGTTCTTCGGCAGAAGCAGAGTGTGGGCCAGAGCAGCAGACCCTCCCCTGCTAGCTGCTGGCCACAGACACTGCCTCTCTCAGGCGCAAAGCCTGTCCAGAGGTTTCTGAAGTAAATGACCAAAAAAAAAAAAAAAAAAAAAAAAGTATTTGTCTGGCATCTTACTTGATAAGTAGTTGTCAGAAAATTTTGCAGTGTGTATAGTATAGACACATTTATGATGGACTATATATGGGCAAACCCTTTTAAAATCATATTTTTATTCAAAGACCTCCAGTCAATATTTTCTGGACACTTAGGGCAAAGGAGACACAAAGGGGGTTTTAACCTCAGTGAAGGTGCAGCCCGTATGTGACCCCAGCAACACTGAAATAGGAGGGAGCTGGGAGAACTGGTGTCACCCCGAGTGAGACACATGATGGGATACAATTCAGCCCACTTCTCAGCCTCCGAGAGAGAGAGGCATGTGGAGGCAGCCAGCACCCCCACCTGCCAGCGCTACTGTCCTTTAGACTCATGTGAGGCTTTAGAAAATCCTTCAACACCTACTTAATTCTCCTCCTTCCTAGAAAACAGTATTTAATGAGAATGGTCTTGTTCACCTAAGCCAGCGAGTCAAGGTTATGTGTTTAGAAAACTCATTAATAACAAGCAACATTCTTAAAGAGATAGACTGAGGTAGAGACAGGATTTGGCAGGGAGCCAGCTCTTTTAAGCCACATTTGAAGGGGCCAGTTTCGTTCACAGAGAACCTGCAGGCCAGAGACAGGCCTGGCCTCCGATGGAGAATTTTACTTTGCAGCTGCCAGGGGTACTGGGTCTTATTTCTGCCTTCTCAGACAAGAGGACTGAGAGACTGCTTTAATTGGTAAGGAAACTGAGAAGGCTCAGGCCAAGACAGGGGCCTGCTGGGAGGATGCAGGGGAGGGAGAAAGAGGGGCCAGTCCATCAGGGTGTTGGACACAGGCGACATCTTTCTCTGGGTTTCCACCAGAGAGAAGAATCAGAATGTCACCGATTTATCGGTTGGTTGGTCTTTTCATACTCATCTCTCTCTCTTTCACTTACCGTCTCGCATGCACACACACGGCACTGAAGAGATACCACAGAGTGGCGTTTGGAGGTAAATTGCCAGAAGTCAGGCAGGAAGGACGGAGCTGAAACTGCTCTGCACCCGGGATTCCAAGATGGTCTCCCCTTGGGGAGGGAACCCCGAGGGCCTGATGCCAGCTCCATAGCACCACCAAGATGCCAGGGCAGAGAGGCTGGGTGGGGGAAGGGAGGGCTGCCGCTGTCCAGCCCGGAGACGGCACACTTACACAAAGAATCCTTTCAGAGTTATTGGCTGGCAGGGCTTGTGCACTGAATACAAATCAAGTTGTCTCACCAGGCAGCCACACAAACCGGCCCGGGTCACCAAGAAAGTGATGCAGAATTAAGGGCTCCTCTAGTCATCATAGCAGGAGACCCCAGATTCCCACCTGCTAGCACCCCTCACTGGAAGCAAAGCCATTTCATTCTGGTATCCCTGACAGAAATAGTGTGAAGGAGACCGACAAGGGTGCACTGCTTCACACTCCTGGCTGGTAGGGAGGCAAAGACAGAGATGAGGATTCATAGTCACAGGGTTGTGTTCAGGGGTGATAGGGAGCAAGTTCAAGGTAGCCATAGTTCCCCTGGTTTAGAAACAAAAAAATTCTACCAAGTTCAAAACTGTATATGACAGAGACAGGAAGTGAAAGAGAGTGAATATGAATAGAACAAGAAACCAATCGGGGGATTCTAACTCCCTAAATCTAATAGAGGAGTTGAAGATCCTCGTTTCTTTATTTGGGTTTATCTACCCCAAATTCCTATAGCTACAAAGGGGATTTCCTCTGAAAGCATTTACAACCAAACTGCATCAAAAAAAAAAAAAAAAAAAAACAAACCAAAAACACCAAAAAAACCAGGGACATGCCCACAGCGCTAACTCCTGAAGAGGCTGCTATCGTCACAAGGAAGGAACGCGGCATCCAGGAACCTGGGTGCCTGCCAACCTGCCTGTCGGTTGTCTGATGACTCACGGGGAAGCCAGCGGTGTGAGCCCTAGGCTGGCCTCCGGGTGTCCCCAACGTTGCACTGACCCCCCTTGTTTCTAAGGGTCAGAGCCTGTCCTTTTTGCTCAAGGATGGGGTGTGGTGAGGGGAATCACGGCAGCAACTAAGAGATAAAATTCAAGCCAACATTTCCTTCCATGAAGGGTCCTCCAATTTGGCCCCTTGAAACTCCTCTGATGTCACAAATAAATCTGCATTTATGGGGTGAGGCCACAACAACCGGAACTAGGGAAACCAGTGACCGCTGACGCTGGTATCATAAAATTGAAAACAACGATCAAGTTGGTTGTGTGAGGCCGTTTGATCACCAAATGCTTATTTACAAAAACACTGGACAACAGAGCAAGGAGACCAACATGGCACCAAGCTACAGACCCCGGGATGGGGGGGCCTGGAAGTCATGGAAGGGATGCATGAAGAAACCGTGGGAAAGGACACAACAGGTTTTGAGACAGTAGAACAGACTGAAAACATGGGGAAAGTTCCAAGCTGAGTATGCTTCTTCAATTCAGTCAGAAATTCCCTAGGGTAAATACATAAAGTATGTTCTCACCTTGTTCACACTTTCTAAACTGTAAGTTCTTCTCTGGAGCAGTGAATTGCTCAAAAAGGGGCTGTAAGCCACATGACTAGTGAAAAACCAAAATCCCGAGACATACCCATGTCTGAGGAAAGGGCTGTCACAATGGACATGAGGTCCCTCGAGGCAAAAGAAAGCCAGTGACAAAGCTGGAGGAGGACTCAGGTGGCCAGCCTCCCAGTCAGACTCAGCGCCCAGCTATTTGCTTCATCTCCCACCCTGAGTGTTTTCAATTAAGTTTGTTGATGAAGTTGTTTGTTCTTCAAACAACTTTGGGGGACTGACAGCTAAAGGAAATGGGAACCTTGGACAGAAGCTGGGGTTCCTCTCACTGTCCAGTCTGTGCCCACCACTGTGCTGTAGTTCAGGCACTCAGTGGGATATTTATAGCTGCCTTTAAATTTACCCAGCTCTCCATAAAGCGAGGTAATGGGGCGCCCTTTACTGCTGCTGGTGGTGATTGTCCTAACATTCTTTAATTAGCAAAAAGCGTTGGCACAGCCACTTTCAAAGCATTTGATCTTACTGTCCTGGTGTTCCCTATTTCAGGCTCCACACCCCCCATTCCCTTTGGAGAAAATGCACTTTAGCAAATTTGAAAATGACAGGCATATGAGGGTATAAGCACAGACAAGCACCTGTTTACCTATATATTCGCTCTTCGGCTCACTCGTCACATAGCCGCAACTGCCAAGAACCTGTGAGCCTTTATGATATCTCCATAAAACACTCACTCATACATCTGTCAGCAAGGGGCTGGATTCTAAAAACTGAAGGTTGCAGAAACCCTAAGGAGTCTCCTTAATTTTCCTAGCAATAAAAAGAAACTAAAGCTGGTTATATTTTCACTTATCTTTTCAAAGATTTATAGGGTAGGAGTAGGGCTACTGATATGCCATCACAGAGCCTTCAGCTCTTATTCACATGGGTCAAAGAACATTCTCTTTCCTCTGAAGTAATTAATTCACCACTACAATATAGGTACTGGGCACCAGATTGGAAGGGTCTCTATGTCTGTGGGGGGTGTCCAATAAATATGTCAACAAAGACATAAACAAGATAACTTCAGACAACATGGAAATGTCTCTCTGAGGAAATCTTCTCAAGAAGGAGCTGATCACCTGAAGATGAGAGAAGAGAGAACATTCCAGAGAGTAGAGACACAAAGGCCCTAGTGTGAGAGTCTGTTTAGTGTATTCTGAGAAAAGGGTGCAGGGCAGAGGTGCAGACAAAGGTGTGAAGAGTTGGGGCTTCTGGCTCACAGGAAGCAGCTTAGTTGCTACCTGAACTATGATGGTACGAGTTGGACCATTTTAAGTAAATCAGCAACATAATTGGATGTCACAAAGATCATGCCTATGGCTGTGGAAAATAGACTGTGGAGGGCCTGAGCGAAAGTTCATGTCTCAAGTTGGTAATTTCTGAGTTCTGAATAATGTTGTGTGGTTGTATAGGATGTTACCCCAGGGCAAGCTGGGTGAAGGATACATGGGAACTATTTCTGACCAGTTGTAAGTCTATACTGAGCTCAACATTTAAAAAAAATTTACTTGTCACCAAACAGCAATGAAAAACACCTTATATCCTGAATGGAGAGAGGTCTACAGTAGAAGCAATAGCAAAAACAAATAACTCCAGAGGGAAAAAATGGATTCTCTCAATAATTGCCTTTATAAAATATTTTCGTTTTATTCTTATTTCCATCTTAGAAAATAGTAGCTGTGACCACTATTACTATTTGCTACTGCTGATTGTGATTAATCTTACTTGCTTCTAGTCCAATAATACCACAAAGTAAGCACAGTTATTAATCCCACTTTCCACATGAGTAATCTGAGCCTTAAAGCAGTAACTTATATACACAGTATACAAGAGGTAGAACCAGGATTTAATCCCAGGTCTGTCTAACTCCAGAAAGCTTTCATAACCACTGCCACGGCATAATGCCTGCTAGCTTTCTCATGCTTTTGTATTTTGTAGAACTCAGTCTGGGGGACAAATGTTTGGGCTTCCCCAACCATGAGTGGATAAATTTACATGTACCTGTACTTTTTAGGCTGGTCTGTGAGGTCAACTGCAGGCTCCAACCCTGATTAAGAACTGTATTTATGTGTGAGGTACTTGAAAAGCTATTTTACCACCCTCTCAGTCCCACATCTGTATCTGTTGGGGCTCTGAGCTTGAGGTGTTCCTTAATATCCAATAAACAGGCAGTTCAACATTTCTGTGACTTAGTTACTGTGGAGTTAAATTTTGTAGCCACGCCAAGAGGTATTTCTAACACTACCAGTGAGGCTTAAATGTTGTAAGATCTTGGGAGCAAAACCTAGAGAACACATGAAGATCAAATTATCAACAGAGGCAAAAAAAGAAAAGAATAAGAGGCAGACTTCCAGAGGTCATTTCATCAGCCTGCCCCTGGCCCATGTGGTGTTTCCTTAGCACTGAGCTGATGAGGGGCCCCTCCTCCCCTCCGTGGGATGGGCCAGTGGCTGTTCAGCTCACACTGGCTCCTCTGCCTCATAACATAAGCACAGGGAGGACTTGCCTGCAGACTCTCAAATATACCCTTCCCTGCTCCTCCCTCTCAAGTGAGGGAGAGATCATAGTGGTCTGTTTAGGATTTGGATGCCTGACATATCTGAGATGGAACTTGGCTGTCACTGTACATGGCTGAATGATCCCCAGAAAGAAACATCCACATCCCAGTCCCCAGACCTGTGAATGGTTTGGAAAAAGGGTGTTTGCTGATAGAAGTTACGACTCCTGTGATGAGATCATCCAACCATAAGGGTCCGTATAAGTCACAAGACAAGGGAAACAGAAGAGGAGGCCACACTCCCAAGGAGGCAGGGATGAAGTGATACAGCCACAAGTCAAGAGGTGCAGACGCGGATTCTCCCCCAGGGACCTGGGGAGGTGCATGGTCTTGCCAAAGGCCGTGTTGTCGGCCTCCAAGTGTGAGGTAATATATTTCTCATGTTTTCAAAGAAGTGGTAATTTGTTATGACAGCCACCTAGAAAAGAACAGTCACTTTCTAGTTCTGTGATCCTAAGAAGGCTACTTAAATTCATGTGTAGATTGAGGACATCGAATAGTACCACCTCACAAAGCTGGCATGAATTAAATATGTGTAAGAACACAGCGTCTTATCAATAAATGCTGTTATTAACATCATTATTGTTATTGTTACATAAATATAATTCATGAAAAGGGATAAACTACAGGGGCTGGCAGTGAGCCAGCACACAAGCAGGGGTGGACATCGCTGATGTTCCGGCTGGACCTCTCTGGGCTGTCTGAACATCCGGGTGACTGCGGCTAGAACAGGGGCCTGGCTGGCTGTAACAAGAGAAGGCAGTGGAGGCACTGGGAGGTTTCTCCTCTCACTCAGGTCCCAGCCCACAGAGATACTATCAACCCCAGGAATCTAGCCTCAGGGGAGAAGGAAGGCTCTTTCAATCCATAGCTCTTGCCATTCTTATTAAGCATCTTGTCTTTTCTTTATTGAGGCTTTTGGAAATTGGTCTGGATAGAATCTGCAGGGAGAGTGCTTTTTTCCTCAGCTTCTTTCTGACTTCCTTAAAGAGCAGAGTTCTCAGGGAGAAGAGCAGCAGAATTTGAGGGCACTCAGAAAAGCGGATAATTCTGGAACAGCAGTAGGACCTTGAATCACTGGACTCAAGGAATAACATTCATTCCCTTCATGACTGTGGGTAGTAATGGCCCAGCCACAGTCTCACTGCAGGATCACAGGAAAGAAAAAGAACCTTCCTCTTTTTTTTGCAATAGTAACTTTATCTACTGAACAGAAACTCCAAGAACAGCTGACTAGGAGGGGCATTTGTGTGCAGGCCTGTACACGGATACACAAAAGGTGTTTACTACCCTGGGTTGGAGGAGGTGACTATGGCCACACAGACCATTTCTTATACAGTTTTGGCATCACTGATTCACCAGTCAACAGATGCCTTACTTGGATGGCAATTTCCCCTCCTCCTTTGCTCTTATCCCAAAACCCCTTTTCTCCTTTGCTCTT
Organism: Uropsilus gracilis; assembly: GCA_004024945.1. Lineage (NCBI taxonomy): Eukaryota > Metazoa > Chordata > Mammalia > Eulipotyphla > Talpidae > Uropsilus > Uropsilus gracilis. The sequence goes on from PVHY01024095.1 coordinate 16,000, forward strand.
ATTCTGTTCTTAGCGTGAATGGCAACACAGTATAAAATGGAAAAGGTGGGGGTTTGCAGCCCAGCACTACTGCGACTGGGAAGCAGAATGTCAGACAACATGTGATCTTTCCTGCCCCTGAGGTACCTACCTTAAAGGCCACCAAAACCTACAGGAGGCAAGATAGTACCCTTCTCACGCCTGGCCAACCCTGTGAGGCATATGGACACCTAGTGGCTGCTCAGGATAATGTCTGAAGGAAGCATGTTAGGATGGGGAGTGGTCTAGCCCGGGGCAAGGAACCCAAAGTATTCACGATTATGGCTAGAACAAGACCCCCAAAACTAGGGGGGGAAGGGGCTAGTCTTAGAGTCAAGTTCCATGGATGATGACTTCTTCCTGTTAGGGGTCCAAAGCTGCCTAGATTAGCACATTGGCTCTCTCAAAACCCACTACCCCAGTGCAGCGATAACACTTGTATGGGAAATTACAGAAGACAGGCATTTGGGAATGTCTTCGAGTCTCAGGTTTAAATGGCAATTAGTCACACATTGCCATCTTGACAGAGGGGTTGAGCTAGAAGGGACAGACTGTTATCACTTAGCCATGTGGCTTAAGGTCACTATAGCCCTAGGAGCTTTATTAGTGACATTTGTGAAATGAAGGGTTGGTTAAGTCTGGATGATGTCTGAGGGCCCTTTTAGTTTGAACACTGTGTGATCTATGCGCCTTTTTAGTAACTGAGAAAACACAGTCTGATCTGCTCTGCTCTGGCACTGTGGGGCTCTAGAATAAACTGAAGGAAGCATTCTCTTCTCCTCTGTGGCTCATTCCCAGGACCTAAGGATCAACCTTTTTCAGAGACCTACATAGCTGAGAAGGGGCAGGTATCATGGACTAGGAGAGCTGGAGGGAACTTTCTAGCCTACTTCAAGTTTGCAAATGAAGAAACCAAGATCTGGGAAATAAACGAGACTGGGAGCTGTTCTGTCACAGGCCTAACCAGTGGCAGGGAGGGGATGGGAACTCAGTATCCGAACCTGCACGCGGATACCAAGCTGCTGACACAAGCCTTGCTCCGGCACGGGCTGCCTTCTCAGCGCTCTGGCTTCGTCACAGCAGCCGCCCTGTGTGAAACTGCCAGTGAAAACATTCTCAAGCCAGCATTCCTCTATCTCTTCCTCTCAAAAGTTTGAGGCCTCCTCTTCTTTTTTATTCTGTGGTGGCATCACTCTGAAAGCAAGGGAGCAGTGAGAGGCAGGGGCCCGAGGAGCAACGGGCCATGGTTGGAAGATTCCAGGGTTTTGGGATCATAGAGACCCAGCGCCACTTTCGGTCCACAAAGATTGCATGCCGAGGGCCCCGGGATCCGCAGTTTAGCGTGAAGCTCCTACAGTGCTCTCTCAGCCCCAGCTGGCCGAGTGAGGGCAAAGCAGCCCCCACCGAGAGCACCGCGGGCTGCAGGGGGTTCGGGCATATGCACCTTCACCAGCATCAGTCATAAATATTTACCATAAGACAACCTCATTACTAAGCATTGGCTGGATCCAAGGCAGCCCACCCTCTGCTCACCCACACAGTATGGGGGCAGCATCTCTCATTTGCGAGGCCTGGAGCTGAACAGATGGGGCCCAAGTTTGCCTACACTGGCAGGAAAGCAGCCCAGGCGAGCCCCTCTTCTGCCTGAGGAAGGAGGGGCAGCCAGACTCCAGGGTGCCAACCAGACCCAGCCAGGGCTGGTGCTGCCACTCGACCTGCTCCATGCCGGCTGTGGGAAGGAGGAACCTCTCATGAGCATGCTTCTGCCTCTCCTCCACAGACCCTTGGCCTATCAGCCAATAGTATATAGCTGGAAGTCGAGGAAGTGCCGATGGGGATTTAGACAAGAAAGCAGAAAAGCCTCTGAAGACCCAGATGGAACTAAACCCTAGTATCAGAGCTTGACACCTCCATTTCTGTCTCATTCTTTCTCTTGATTAGTCATTGTCAGCGAAACAAGTTAAATAAAGGATCTATTTTCTCAGTCCCTCCCCTCCTACCCTTCGTTCTATTTATCTCCCATATACCCTGCACTGAACTTTTTAATAGTCTTTCCTCACCTTGCCCCCGCCATTTACTCCACGCGGAGTAGACATATTAGATGTTTTTGTCACAGTGATGAAAACACTGGGCTCGAGCTTGAAGACTGGAGTGAAGAGCTGGCTCGGTGGCTTTCTGGGTGTATAACCTTGAGCATGTTATTTGCCTGCCTGAGCTCAGTACTTTCCTGGATAAAATGGTGATAACTGTGGTTAATCACTTCACTGGGTAAACAAAGATTAAACAATACACACACATAAACAGCGAGATAGGATCTATGCAAATCTATCTACCTATTTTTAGCAAAGTGGAGAGCACCTAGTAGAGAAACATCCCAGTAAATGACTGTTGAAGTGAATGAGAGAAACCTGAGTTCTCCTCATGGATTAGGAGAAAACTCTGGGGAGTTTTCTGTGCCCAAGTTCCTAGACGTCTGAGCTCCGCCAGGGTTCAAAAGCCTGGCCCTGCCATTTGCTATGCGACCGGAGGCAACACTGATTGTTAATATTATTATTCGACTGCAAATGCATAGTAGAAAGGTCTTGGGAAATTAAGGGGAATCCAACCTGCCTGGCGTCAAACTGTTTCCAGACTTCAAGAATTTCCTGGCATATTTAAAGGTGGGTCTGGTTACTGGGCACCAGAAGCACCGAGAGCTACGGGCGCCGACGCAGGTGCGGTCAGAATTGAGAGCGCTGAGAAATCCAGGACCTCCTCATTCTTAAGCAAAGGCCCACGTGCAGGTGCTGAGGCCGATCTATCAAGCATCAGGCTCGCCAAGGTGGGAGAGGGAGCGAGAGGAGCCCGAGGCAGTCTTTCAAGAGCTGCGATTCTAAAGTGATGCCACATTCTGCCAGGGCAGCTGCCTCTGGTTTCGCCACAGACGGCCCCACCCCACTAGGCAGAGAACTGGACAGGAAGGGCTGACCGAGCCCTGTTCTACGGTGGCCGGGTCAAATGCCCCGCGCTAAGCAGGCACAGGGATAGGTCGCCACGCACTTCTTCTCAGGGAGACCCAGCACTGCGGAAGGCTAACGCCCAGCTCCCGCGGTCCCCCGGCTTCGGCAAGGGAAGGGCAGGGCCAGTCCCCCGCTGCCTGCGGACGCGCGGCTGCGGCTCCTGCTCCATGAATGAACCGGCTGTGCCGTGGGTTCTGGGAGTTGACCTCAGCCCTTCCTGCCGACCGCGGTGCCGTCCCAGGTGGTCAGTCCCCCGGTTCCCTGCACTTGGGCTTTTTCCTTCCACTGTTTGCCGCCCCCGCAAACCCTCATTAAGAAAGCCAGCGTTTAAAGCCGAGGAGGGGGGAGGACATTTGCGAGGCGGGGGAGGGGGGGACAGGAAGGACGGCATCTGTGTAGCGGCACCGGGCTGGCCGCGGAGCCCAGGCTCTCGGGCTCCCGGTCGTGAGCCGCCCGGGCCACCCCCGCATCTCCGCCGCCGCGCTGCCCCGAACTCCGAGTGCGCTGCCCCGGCCGCGCGGCCGGGCGCCCCGTCAGCAGTCGGCGGGGGTGAGAATGACGCGGTCGGGACGGGAGGCCGGCCAACTGCAGCAGCCCCGCCGCACCTCCGGCCAGCCGGTCCCTGAGCCCACCGCGCCCCGGGGCCAGAGGGGCCGGGCACCCGAAAGAGGGGAGGGTGGGCGGGGGCTGGAGGGCGGGGGCCCCGGGCCGGCGCGGTCTCTCCCGCCGCAGCCCCGCGCGGGCTCCAGCCTATCAGCGGCCACTCGGCGGCTCCCTCCGACCGGACCAAAATAGCTGCGAACGCCTGCGACTTGCGCGCGGCCCCTCACTTGACGCGCACTCCGGCTCGCTCGCCCGCTCGCCCGCTCGCCCCGGCCCGCTCCGCTCGGCTAGAGGGGGGCGGGGAGGAAGCGGCC
>PVHY01024096.1:0-12487 GCA_004024945.1 Uropsilus gracilis
GCAAGGAGACCCTGCAACATCTCTGCAAGATCTCCCCGATGCTGTGAATCTGCTGCCTGGAGCCTCGTGAGGACTACTGTGGACACCAGCCCAGATGGGCTCGCAGCCCAGGGCACAGAGCTCAACACGGTGGCTGCTCCCAGTCTTGAGAGATCTAGATCTCGGACAGGTAGGTGGTCTCGTGCCCAGGCAGCCAAGTGTTTGGCTGAAAATCTCGTGGGAGTGGCAGCCGCCATCTCCCCAGGGAGCTGGGAACCTCCCAGGGCTGACCCCCCTTCTGGAGACCCGGTTCATGATTATGGTCACTCGCGCTGGCCTCTGCTTGCTCTTCCCGGGACCATAGTCTCAGGGCTCTTGCCTGATAGTGACTCCCTCTTTCCTTCCTTATTAAATGGGGATGGAGGCCCTGACCTGGCTTTCCCTTCTGGACAGAAGGTGCTGCCTGACTGCCTCACCCTCAACTGTCAGGGGTCTGGCTGATGATGGAGTGATGCTGTTTTGCAGGCATTTATCATTCATGGGCTCTGCAGGAGATAGTGTGGGGGTCACAGCCCTCCAGGGTGGGAGCTGGTGGCAACGACACAAGGCGATGATGCAGGTGGTCTCAGGTGACCGGGTGAGGCCTCAGTCAACAGGCAGCAGCCCCTTCCCAGCGGGACCTGAAGTGAGGTGAACACAGAGCTGCTGGGTGATGAGGTTCCACGGAGTGGACAGTGGTGCATTTTTACCTCATTCTTACTGGTTTCTGTACTCAGAACTCCATGTGCAGCAGTGGTCAGCCTTACCTGTGCCCATGGGTCCCCTTGGGCTCCCCTCACAGTGCGGGTGGTGAGCCTGTGGGCTGCTGGATGAACTGGACCCCTTGGTTTCTACAGGCCTCCAAGAGAATCCCAAAATCCAACAGGTCTCCGTACACAGTCTTTCCTGCACTGATCCCATCTGGATCACCCTCCACAACCTGCAGCCCTCAGGGAGAGACTCTCCCCGTTATACTGGGTTCACACCCCCAGATCAAAGCTCAGAGTGTGCCCACTTTCTGGACTCCTAGGGACCAGTTTCCCAGCAGCAGGAATTCACTCTAGGGGTGTCCTAGGGGAACCTGGGGTGGGTGACAAACTCACTGAAGGTGGCGGCACCAACATGGCCTCCTATGTCACTGTGTTTTTTATATCCATGATGGGTGGGAGGCAAATATCTCCATTTTCTCCAAAAACGGCAAGCCCTCAGAATCCTGAGATCAATGTAGATGGTAGTATGGTTCAGGATGAGACCCCCCTTTAGGTTTATTTATTTTAGTATATTAGGATCTTCCCTTCCCTTGGAAGCTGATCTTTTATTTTCTTACATCTTTGTTCCTTTGGTGCAATAGTTAGTTGATGAGAAGTGTCTTTTATGTATGTTTTTCAGAGGTGAAAAATCCTATTAATAGTCTCAGATGTAGGTAAGTTTTCCTGAGGTGAAATGTCTCTAAAAACGATATTATGAGAAGAAAATTATTGGGTATTATTTCCTAAAGCAAAGTGTCTTCTTGGTATGTTTTTTGAGGTGAAAAATCCCATAAAAGAAAAACTGATAAGAAGTAATATCTGGGTTGGTTTCTCGGAAATGAAAAGTCTGTATAAAAGACACTGTGAGGAGAAGGATCATTGAGTTGGTTCCTCTGAGTGCAAAAGAATCACAATTGACATGGTAAGGAAAAGAATCCCTATAATCCAGAGTTTGAGGAGCTAGATCCTTTGGTGTGATCCTTTGGGTGTGATTCTCTGAGGTAAAACATCCCTTTGATCAACGGTAGGAGAAGTATCCTTCAGGTAATTTTCCTTGGGGTCAAAATGTCCTTTAAAGCTATGGGGGGAAGTGTTTGAATTCCTAGGTGGAGACTCTGTATTAAAAGACATGAAGCAGAAGAATCTTTTGGATAAGTTTTCCTCAAGTCGATGCTCCTTTTGGTCTGTTTCCCTGAGGTAAATAGTATTTTCAGGCATGATTCTTTGAGGTGATAAGTCCCTGTATAGTCATTCTGAAAAATAATCTCTCCAGTCGGTTTCTCTAAGGTGTGAAAACCTCTTAATTGACATTAAGAAGAAAAGCGTCTTTGGGGGATAATTCTCTCAGGTAAAAAATCCCTGTTAAATATATTCTGAGATGAAGTATCTTCAGGTATGTTTCTCTGAGGTAAAACGCACACACACAAAACCAAAAAACAATAACAAAAATCCTGCAGGCAGCCCTGTAATTGACAATCTGCATTGAACTATCCTTTGGTTATGTTTCTCTAAAGTGAAAAATCCTGGTAAAAGACAAACTGACAAGAAGCGTCTTCTAGGTCAATATGAAGGTGAAAAATCCCTGTAAGTGGCAACCTGAGGAAAAGGATCTTTTGGGATTTATTCTCTGAGGTAAACAAAATTCCTGTGAGAGATGATCTGAAGAGATATATCTTTGGCTATGTATCCTGGGGTCTAAAGTTCATTCAAAGAGATTCAGAGCAGAAGTGCTTGGGGTTCATTTTCCTGAGGAGGAACAGGAATTTAAAATACGTTCTGAGTGCGAGTATCTTTTGGGTACGATTTCTTAAGGTGAATCTATTCCATGTATGTCTTCTTGAGGAGAAGTATCATCTGGGTATGATTCCTGCGGTCAAAAGTTCCATTGAAAGAGATTGAGAGCGGAACTGTTTTGAGTCTGTTTTCCTGAGATGATGTATCTTTTGGGTCTGTTTCTCAGAGGTGAAAAATCCCTCTGAAAGACGTTCTGAGGAGAAGCGGCTTTTGGGCAGGTTTCCCTGAGTGAAAGACCCCTATAATCAGCAATCTGAGATCAACTTGACTACACGTCTCTCTGAGGTGAAAAAATTCCTATAGAAGACAGTCCCGAGGAAGTCTCTTTGGCTCTGGTTCTCTGAGGTGGGACATCTGTGTAACAGACCTTTGGAGGACAAGTACATTTCGGGTGTTTGTCAGCAAGATCTGTTTAAAAGGCGTTCGGAGGAAAAGAGTTTGGGTTTGATTTCCCTTCATGGAAAATATATATTCACACACATGCCGAGCGGTAGTAACTTTTGGGTAAATTTTCCTGAGCTGAGTTCTCTTTTGGGTGTGTTTTTCCTGAGGTGAAATATCCCTTAGGCACGAGCCTCTAAGGTTAAAATTGTATAAAAGACATGCAGAGGAGAAGCCGCGTTTGGGTTTGTTCCCCTGGTGTGAAAAATGCCGTTGCTGACAGTGTAAGAAGAGCTGAAAATCCCTCTGAACGATATTCTGATGGGACACGTATTTCCGGTCCGTTTCTCTGAGGTGAAAAGTCTGTAGAAAAGATACTCAGAGGAGAAATACCTTTTGGGCTCATTTCTGTGAGGTGGAGAGTTCCTATAGTCGACAGCCTGAGGGAAATGATTTTTGGGCATGTGTTTCTGAGGTGAAAAGTCCTTATGAAGGACATTTTGACCAGAAGTTTCCTTTGGTCATGTTTCGCTGAGGTGAAAAGTTACCACAATGACATCCGGAGAAGTGTCTTCGGTGTAGATTATTCTGAGGTGAAGAGTCCCTAAGAGACACTTGGAGGAGAAGTATCCTTTGGGTTGGTTTCTCTGAGGCAAGAAATCCATGACGGGTCAGTACGAAGACAAGTACCGACTGGGTTGGTTTGTCCGAGGTGAACATTCCTGTAAAGAGACATTCTGAGGAGAAGCATACCTTGGGTCAGTTTCTCTGAGGTGAAAAGTCCCTATAAAAGACATTCTGATGAGAATTATCCTTTGCATCAGTTTGTCAGGTTAAAAAATGCATCATCTACAATCCGAGGTAAAGTATCTTTAGGGATAGGTTTTTCTGAGGTAAAAATAAAATCCCTCTAGTGCAAAATCTGATGTGTTATTTTTCATTTGTTTGTATGTTTTTTGGGGGGTTAGGTTCTGTGAGGAGAAGAATCCCTGTAATCCAGAGTTTGAGGAGATAGATCCTTTGGGTGTGATTCTCTGAGGTGAAACATCCCTTTGATCAAGGTAGGAGAATTTTCCTTCAGGTAATTTTCCTTGGGGTCAAAATTTCCTTTAAAGCCATGGGGCGGAGAAGTGTTCTGGATATGGATTCCTGAGGTGGAGACTCTGTATTAAAAGACACGAAGCAGAAGAATCTTTTGGATAAGTTTTCCTCAAGTCAGTGCTCTTTTTGGTCTGTTTCCCTGAGGTAAGCAATGTTTTTAGGTATGATTCTCTGAGGCGATAAATCCCTATATAGATATTCTGAAAAACAATCTCTCCAGTTGGTTTCTCTAAGGTGTGAAGACCTTATAATTGACATTATGAGGAAAAGCACCTTTTGGGGATAATTCTCTGAGGTAAAAAATTCCTTTTAAATATATTCTGGGGGAAAGTATCTTTCAGGTATGTTTCTCTGAGATAAATAAAAATAACAAAAAGTGATAACAAAAATCCCCAATCAAGCCGGGCATGGTGGTGTGTGCCTGTTATCACAGCTACTTGGGAGGCTGAGGCTAGGGATCACTTGACTCTGCCGGTTACTGACAACCCTGGGCAACACAGGAGACTTAGTATCTAAAAAATAATTTCCCAATCAGCAGTAGAAATAGTCTTTGTGTAATTTTCTCTGGGGGTCAAAAGCTCTCTTAGAGTCATTCAGAGGAGAAGTGTTCTGGGTATGGACTCATGGGGTGGAAAATCTAAATTGAAAGGCATTCCAAGCAAAAGTGTCTTTTGGGTAAGTTTTCCTCAGGTGAGCATTCTTTTCCATCTGAGTTAAAGTATGTTTGGGCATGTTTCTCTGAGGTAAAAAAGGTCCTATGACGAGCATTCTGAGGAGAAGTATCTTTTTGGTTGGTTTTTCTGAGGCGAGAAGTCCATAAAAGTCATCTTTAGGAGAAGTAAACTCTGGGTCTGATTGTCCGAAATGAAAAATCGAAAAGCTTCTAAAGCAGAACTTCTGAGAAGTACCCTTTGGGTAGGTTTCTCTGAAGTGAAAATTCCTTATAAAAGTCATTCTGAAGAGAAGTAACTTTTGGGTGGTTTCTCTGAATTGAAACATCCAATAAAGACTTCTGAACAGAAATGTCTTTTGAATATAATTTTCTTTGCTGAAAAGTTCCTGAAAAGGACATTCTGAGGATAAAATATCGCTTGTGTACATTTTTGAAGAATGCCTATAAAAGGCATTCTGAGGCCGGGCATGGTGATGAAACAGGGCGACCAGAAAAATACTTTTTGACTTTGACTTGGAACACATACAGGCCTGCTTCTCTCTACGAAGCAGGCTCCAAGCAGGCCAATAGCAATTTACCTCTACCTTGAACTAGCCACACCTAGACCTGCTTTTCTCCCTAGGAAGCAGGCTACAAACTGTTCATTAGCATTTTCACTGATCATCACCATTGATATGCAAACATCAGCTACCTGCTTCTCAGAGCTCAGCTCCAAAAATTACAGAAAAGAAAAACTTAGAAACACAGTTTAAACCCCTGTAGGTTCTTTTCACCTTTCCCAGCCTTCTTAACCAAAATTCCAAGTCAAAGCAAGACTATCAGTGCAGACTAATTTATTTCTAACAAAGTGATTTCCTAATTACTACAAAAGAAACATGTAAGACTCAGATTACTTTAACATTGTCCAAAACCTTTCTCAGCATTGTCCAAAGTCCTTTCCCCAGATTGCCCAAAGATCCTCAGTCTTTCAGTCTTGATCATCTCACCAACATCCGCCAGTCAGAGTTCATCTCCAGATGCTTGAAGACATGTTCCTTTATCTACTCCTTTGGCGTGCTCCTCCTTGTCTTCCACGCTATCTTCTTGTCCTCCTCAGGTAGCAGGAACTTCATGGTACCAGACCTAGCCAAGTTCACTATTTTTTCAGTCCTGACTTTTGCACGGCCCCTTCCAGACACAAGTCAAACTCAGCAAAGCAAACTCCACCACGGAGTTCAATTCTGCAAACTCCTTAACTGCATTTAGCACACATGCTGCCAGCCTGGACCAGCCAAAGGCTGCAGGCCCCCGGCCCCCAGGCCTTTGGCCACATGGCCAAGTCCACATGGCCAAGTCCACATGGCTCACATCTTTACCCTACAAAATGGCCGCTTCCAGTCTTTCCTCCATTGTATCTCTCTCTATCCGATCTCCATATTGGAATCTCTCTCTTTGTTTCCAGACCCTTTATATATCCTGATTTCCCACCTTCCAGGAACCACACCTGGATCATTTCACTTCTTCCTCCCCCGTGTATCTGCCTGAAGGGAAATTCCAAATAAGGCCATTCAAACATTTTAGCATACCTTCCTTGAAATCTGCAATCTTTAACAGGAGACAATGGGGGGAGGGTAGAACCCTATATCAGTGGCACATTCCTGTAAGCGGCAGTCTAGGAAGCCGTGGTCGGAACCAGACATCTCGGTTCGAGTCTCGCTCAGGGCAACATAGCGAGACCGTTTTCCAAAAAAAAAAGTAGCTGGGCGTGGTGGTGCACACCTGTAATCCTAGCTACCTGGGAAGCTGAGGCTGGGGATCACTTCAGTCTATGGTACCCCGGGCAATGTGAGCCTACAGTTCCATGGGCAAAAATAGCAAAACCTAGTCTCCAAACAAAAAAAAAAAAAAAACAAAAAAAAAGGCATTCTGAGAAGCTATCTTTGGGTAGGTTTCTCTGAGTTGAATAATTCCTATAGTAGATATTATGAGATTTATCATTTAGGTTAAGTATCTTAGTGGTGAAAAATTCCTAAGTGGGATTTTTTATGACTTTTTATAAAAATCATAAAAATGACTTTTTAGTCAGGCACGGTTGCTCGTGCCTGTAAGCTTCAGCCTATGAGGTGGCCGGGGCTAGGGATTGTGGCGCGAGTCCTGCCTGGGGCCTGTAGCGAGACCTAGTTCCAAAGAAAAATAGCTTGGCGTGGGGGCGTGTGCCTGTAATCCCAGCTACCTGGGAAGCTGAGGCTGGGATGGCTTGAGTCTGTGGTACCCCAGGCAACGTGAGCCTGTGGTTCCATGTGCAAAAATAGCGAGAACTTGTCTCAGAACCAAAAAATGACTTTTTAAAGTCATTTTTAAGAGAAGTGTTTTTGGGGTAGTTGTCTGTTTGGTGAAAATTTCTGTAAAAGAAATTCTGAGAAGTAGTACTTTTGGTATGAGGTGAAAATCCCATAATCAACAGTCTGAGGAGAGGTGTCCTTTCGGTATGTTTCTCTGAGATAAATTATGCTTGTAATAATCAGTAGGAAAAAAGTATCTTTTGTGTAATTTTACTGGATTAAAAAATGTTTTTAAAGTCATTGTGCAAAAATGATGTGGGTATCATTTACTGAGGGGGTATATCTATATTAAACAGATATAGGGTGACTCAGCTGGATCAGCAGCCAGGCTGTCTGGTAGTGACGTAGTTGACAATTGGATTGGATGTCATACTGTTTTGGTGGGCAGGGCCTGAGAGAAAGACACGCAGTAATAAATGAGAAGGGCAAAAGGGCTCAGAAAAAGAAAAGCAGGAGAGAGGCAGGAGAGATGAGAATGGCAGGCCAGTAAGAAGCAGCCCAAATGGCTAGACTGGGCAAAAGCCCCCTGGAGGAGTGAGCTGCTGGTGGTGAGGAACCATGGTGTGAGAGTGGATGGTGTGAGGAGTAGGATGCCAGAATGGAGTTGGATGCCAGATTGGAAGGCTGAGGGTGGCCAGCTGGGGGCTGCTGAGGGCAAGTCTGGTGGATTTGGCCAAACACTGCCAAAGGCAGGCCTGGTAAAGGAAGTGCGTGGAGCCGCAGTAAGGTGGCATAAGAATCTTGCTGGAAAGCTGATACCTGGGAAAGTCAGGGATTTGGAAAGCTGATTTTGCATCAGTATTTGTTGAAAAAGTTTGAAGAAACTTGGCAAAGCTGAGCAGCTCGGAATGCTGCAGAGAGAAGCAAAGAGAAGATGAAAAAGACTGGATTTTGCAGAATGCCTGCTGTTAAGGCGCCACAAACACAGATTCTCATAGAAATAGGCAAATAAGAAAGTTTTATTAAAAGACTCAGCTGAGGGCACATGGGTCTCAGAAGCAAAGTCGGACCCAAGGCCTCCAACTTTGTTGAGGCAGGGAATTTATAGGTTTTGCAAAAGCTCAAAATACATTTCCATATAGAGGCAGTTTCCTGCATAACACAGTACAAAATTGGCATAGAATACATAAAATTGGCATAAAATACAATTTGTGACACTCTGGACATCTTTTAGAAATAATACCTCCATGGGACTAGACAATTTCACCTTGGTTACTTTCTTTTGCACAAGCTGTTTTTCTCCCAATTAAAGGAAGGGTAAGCAGCTGTGTCCATTTGCTATTTTGCTTTCCCACACACAGCCTGGCCTGAGTCAGCAAAAGCTAGGAAAAGTTCTACAAAGACCTAGTTGAGTCTCCTTCAACCTTGAGAAGCCTACATTGCAAGGCAACTTTTAGGCCTAGAGTTTAACACTTTAGGTCTCAGTCTTGAGGGGGGTTTAAACTCATTTTTATACCTGCCTCACATTTGGAGGGGCAAAGGGGCACCGCCATCTTGGAAATGTGTCTTTGCACCCTTTGGAACTTACTGAGGTCACCCCCTAGACACATAGACCAGAATCATAAGTTTAATTCAAAAGAGCCTTTATTAACCGGTTGGGACTGTCTCTCCCATAACAACAGGTAGAGAACAGTGCCCATCGTTAGGAAAGAAAAGGGTTTTGTTTGCAAAGCAAGATGCAGAAGCAAAAACAAAACAAAACAAGAAAAAAACAAAGATGTGAGTCACGCTCTTATCATTGTCTGCTGTCCTGTCTCCTAAGTGTCACAAATACTTGAGCAAGAACCTTGAGAGCTTCTGCTTCAAGGAAGAATTTAACCCTACATGTCACTATAAAAACCTGACCTCAGTTTCCATCTCTGAACCTCATCCTGCTGAAATCCGGTCAAAAATGGGCAGAAGCCCCCAATTAGCAAGCCATAGGAAAAAAAGTGGCATTTAAAAAATGCCGCTTCTGCCATCCAGCTTTCTTACCAGATCCAACTTACCCACGCAGAGCAGTTGCCAGTTAAATGCAATTTAAACAACTTGTTTTATTCCCCAGGAAATTCCCCAGGAAAAGGAAAAGTCCTTAATGCCAGAAGTGGTCAGTTATTTTGTACCAAATACGATTTACTCCGAAAGTCCCAATATGGTACCACTCCAAACCTGAGGCACCCTGTAATGTCCTCTTTCTCTGGTGTCTTCTCTTGGCTTCTTTTGCAGTGCTCAGCGCTGCTCTGCTTCTCCAAGGCTCTTCAAATTTCTTCCACAATTGCTGATGCAAACTCAGCTTTCCAAATATGCCACCTTGCTGCAGCTCCATACGCTTCCTCTACCAGGCCCACTTTCAGCGGCGTCTGGGACACATTCACCAGGCCTTGGTCACCCCCAGCATGCCATTCTGGCATCCGACTCCACACCAGCTACTTCTCTGCCACCTGTTCTCCCACCATGGCTCCTTGCCACCTCCAGCTCACTCTTTAGGGGGCTTCCCCTGGCAGGCCCATGTGGGCCTGTTATATCAGTTCACCATTCCTATCTCCTTCCTCCCTTCCTCCTATTTTTCCCATCTTGCTGTTCCCTTTATACATCCTTCTTCTCTTCCCACTTCCCATTTTCTCTCCAGGGTTTGAAGACTCTACACACCAGGGCATTTTGGCACCAATACAATTTTTAACTGCATCCCTAACCTGTATCACTGCCACATTATCACACTTGTCACAGGAACTAAATGGTAATTGGGATAAAATAATTGGCTATTTGTGGCATTAAGGACTTTTTGTTTTCCTGGTTAATTTTTTTTTTGAGACTAGGTCTCGTTATTTTTACCTGTGGAACCACAGGTTCATGTTGCCTGGGGTACCACAGACTCAAGCCATCCCCAGCCTTAGCTTCTCAGGTAGCTGGGATTACAGGCATGGGTGACCATGCCCAGCTATTTTTTGGAACTAGGTCTCAGTACGTGTCCCCGACAGCACTCAAACTGCGATCCCTGGCCCCGAGCGTGGCTTCCTAGGCTGCCGCTTATGGGCATGCACCACCATACCTGGCCTGCCAAGCCAGATTTTAAAAGTGCCATTATTTTGTTGGCCAGCTGGCTTGAGAGACTAATGAAGCAAGGTCCCCAATATGGGCAGCATTGGAATTTAGGCATTGACACCCTTAGCTGTCTGAACAACACAGAGGTAAAAGAGACCTAAACAGCAGGGGTACTTTTACTTTGTTGCAAATGGCAGGTGGGGAAGAGGAAATGTATCAGCAAAAGGGTGTGTAGAGGGAAATTGAGCCTTTGACTTTTAGGAGAAAAAGAAAAAAAGAGATAAAAGGAAAGGAGCAGAGACTGGAGGGACAGACTTTTGGGGAGAGAGACATTTGGGGAGAAGTGACATGAGAATATCAGGCAGGTAAAGAGGAGTCCAAGTAACCAGGCTGGGCAGAACCCCCCAGGAAGATTGAACTGGTTGGTATGAAGGAGCCATGGTGACCGGTGTGGAGAGTGCAGCACCGCAGGAAGGTGGTGTTGTGAGCTGGTGCCTGGAGATGGCCAGGGATTTGGACACTGATCTGCGCATCAGCAGCTGTGGAAAAAGTTTGAAGAGTCTTGGAGAAGTGGAGCAGCTCGGAACATAGAGAAGCAAAGAGAAGATGCTGGAGAAAGCCTGGAATTTGCAGATTGCCTACCTCTCCCGTTTGGAGGGGCAAAGGGGTACCATCATGCACATGTGTCTTTGGGATCTTTGGTTCTGAAAATGGTGACTGGGGTAAGACTGGGGCCACTTGTGGCTTTAAGGACTTTTTGTTTTCCCTGCTGACTTGCCTTGTTAGTAAACCCTGTTGTTAAAGGGCTTTTGTCTGGCAACTATTACATAGGAACCTGAGGGCACCTGGTGGGAGAAGCCTCATTTTAAAAGTGGCTTGTTGCCTGGAGACTTCTGCCCCATTTTGTATCCTATGCACTTCTTACCCTATTTTTAGACCTGATTTCAGTATCTTTGTGTGTTTCTCCGAGGTGAAAATCCCTATAATAGACATATGGTGGAGAAGCATCTTTTTTATGCTAAGATGAAAAATCCCCATGAAAAGGATTATGAGAAGTAAAGTCAGCTGTGGCTATTCACCAAAAGAAATACTTTCATGAGTTAGTTTACATCCTTCCCAGTCTTTTTCAACGTTCTAAACTGTGAATGATGGAATGAACTCCCACCAGGTCAAAATCCCATTGTGTCATAATCTTCCTGTCCAAGGAAGCACCAATATGACAGACACAGTGTGATTTTCCTCATCATTATCTTCTTGTTCATTACAACCTATCACCTAACTATTTGTGAAATTAATCTCATTGAAATTAATACAGAAAATAAATTAGTGGTGATAGGGGGCATCTACCCCCCTGGATGTCATTGTCTCCTGTTTAAGATTGCAGATTTTAATGAAGACATGCTAAAATAAAATGTGAGAGTGGCCTTGATTAGAATGTTTTTAGAAAGATACAAGGGGAGGAAGAAGTAAAATGGGTTTTTGTTTGTTTGTTTGTAATGGGATAATTTAGGAGCTGTTCCTGGAAGGTGGGATAACAGAAAGGAGAATATATATAAAAAGGGCTGGAACAAAGAAGGAGATTTTTGGATTTGTATTTGGATTTAGGTTTGGTTTTTGCCATTTTGTGGGATAAAGATGTGAGCCATGTTAGCTTGGCCATGTGGTCAAGACTTGGGGGCTGCAGCCTTTGGCTGACCCAGGCTAGGAGTGTGTCTGTTAAAGGAAGTTAAGGAGTTTGGAGATTTGAACTCCGTGTTGGAGTTTGTTTTGCTGAGTTTGACTTGTGTCTGGGAAAGGCCGTGCGAAAGCCAGTCTTGAGAAGAAAGTGAACTTTGTTGGCTCCTGTACTATGGAGCTTCTTTCTACTACCAGGAGGAGGAGAAGGTGGCATGGAAGAGTTGGAGCACGCCAAAGGAAGATGACTTGTTGGAGTCTAAAAATATTAAGAAGTTATCACTGAAGCTTAAAAGTCAAGAATGCAGCCATAAAAAAAGGGAAATAACAGACTCAGGAAGCTAAAGCCTGGAAACATGTAACTGCCCCCCATATCAAGTAACCATCTGTCTCTGCAGGGTCTTAACTATGATAAAACACACAGAGTGGAAACTTCCCCTAAACCGCCTAAAACCCTAAAACCCCTGCCTGTGACATATATAAACCCTGTCCTTTTGCAAGCAGGGGTCCGTTCCCTCCAAGAGAGTGTCACTGTGGCATGGAGGCCCGACCTTAGCTCGAGCTGATAAAGGTTTTTTGCTTTTGCATCTCCTGTGGTCTTTTGTCTTGTGTGAGCCTACGAGGATTCCAACTGTAACATTTGGGGTCTCTCCAGGATCCTCCATTCTCTCACAGGACTCAATTTCATGGCAGTAAAGCCTGAAAGGGCCCTCTCCTACTTCTCTCTCTCTCACTTTTACCTGATTTGCTCCTTG
>PVHY01024097.1:0-20063 GCA_004024945.1 Uropsilus gracilis
TCCTCCTCCTCCTCCTCCTCCTCCTTCTTCTTCTTCTTCGCAGTGTTCCCTTAGTTACAGAGTCTAGGTGTTTGCTAAAACTCTATCACATTACTGAAAACTGATGTAGGCTAGTTATTTTCTAGAGATTCATGCTATACCTCTTAAATGAATCCTATATTCACATCAAATTCTTACACTGACTTTTCAAAACATCATTAAACTCAATAAAACAGCTGTTTATCTAAAAACATTCTGAATAATGTGTTTTCTTCTGAGGAAACTTACTTCATAGGCTAGATGAGCCACGTTCCAGGGTTTGCGGCGGTAGGTCAAGGTATTTCCATCTCGAACTCGATCACATAGTCCATTGAAGTATTCATTGTCAAAAGGCGTAGTTAGGGGATCCATTCCTAAAATGTTGATGCTGAAAATAAATAGTATGACATTAGGTATGAAAATACCCGGAACTACTAACAGTTCTGTGACTGAGGGAAGAGACATTGGGTACATGCCATTATAGCCCAGTGTGTGTGGGATATAATTAGGGACAATTCTCTTCACTTGTGCTCTGTGCCTCTGCCAGGAAGCATACCATAGGAAGGCCTTACAAACTCTTTTAAGTAGCAATAGCACTGTAGAGAGCACCATGAAAAAAATGCACCAAGTCAGCAACAAGGATCCCTCTGACTTCTAAAGTCTTACCTCCTCTGCTCTAACACTTAACTAACATCCATCAGTGAACTAAGAGACAATGCTGTCATACCAACTATTTAAATGATTGGAGAGTAGAGCTTCTTGGGGAGCAGTATACTATCTGCATGGAATTTTTGATCTATATATCAACATTAGGACTCTTGCCCTCCCATTTTCTTTAAAGTGAAATCTTCTTCTAGCTGTCTCATTACTTGTCAAGAACTTTATTTATGTTATTTCTCATATTTTCCAAGAGGAACACAAAAAAATTCAGCATCCCAACAAGGTATTCTCAAAAATTTTTTTCCTCTTAGAAAAAATATTTTTATTTGGCAAATTTTTCATACAGACATAGGAATCTTGCTTAGCTGGAAAAAGAAGTTAAGATTGATTTGTAAACATAAAAACAGTATATGAACAGGAAGCAGTTTGTTCTCTGTAGATCTTTGGTAATCAGGACAATCACCATTGTCTAGACTGTCTCTGAAATAAATTGTCCCAGGCCAGGGAGATCAATATGGAGGTTTGACTCTTACATCTATAATTTAGCTTGGCATACAAACATAAATTCTTCTATTCCTTTAGAAGACATCTGTAATCCCAATGATCTGGATTTCAAACATGGATGTTGGTTTCAAGAACAATTTGTCAAAGGGTGTGGATGGTTTACCGTAAAACCACTGCTAATACAAGAAAAATTGAAAGAATATCCTGTTGCCAAGGGGTTGGCTAACACAACATCTTTATATAAACAGAACATTTTTAATAGCTTTTAAATCTATAAAGAAAATAAACACTATAGCTTAGCTTTAGAAGTCAAGTAAAGGAACTGATATGTGGATATTTTCCTCAAGACTGAATGCTAAGGTTAACCGCCTTTCACATCTTGCCCTACCAGAAATATTTTCCTGAAAATTGTCAAGGTCCTAAAGTTCTAATATAAGATCGAAAATCAGACATCATAATTTGAATGAGAGAAGAAAAAAACAGTATATATTTGGTTTGCTTTCTTAAATAACTTCTTCCTGATAGATCAAACCTTTGCCTTCAGTTCTTTACACAGCTCCACATCTACATGCTTGCCATGATCTCAGCCAGGGCAAGCACACTTCCTTATTCCTGGTCAGCTGTGTGACTGTGTGACTGTTTTTGTTCAGTGTTGCATGGTTGAGTGACAAGGCTAGTTTGGAGCCTAAGCATAATCATGTTGATATCTCCTTGGCTTCTTTTTGTTTCCTTGTAACTTTGCTCCAAGAAGGGAGTCTGCTGCGTGGTGACTGTCCCTTTACCTCAACTACTGCAGTTGCTCCCTGACCCCAGTGAGAAAAGAAGCTTCTCAGGGAAAATAATCACATCAGCAACCACAGCTGGAGGCACAGCTGCCAGTTGAGTCAAGTCTAGCTCAGCTTACCCCACCCAACCTTCAGACACGTAAGCAAAAATATTTTTTCTTTATCACTAAGGTTTTAGTCAAGTGACATACAACACTGGATGTACATGATCTGTGTTTTCTTTTTAAAGGAGAACTGAAATACATCTTGATTCCATGGTGATTGCCTTCTTTCTTTTATCTTCATTAGCAGAGACCCTGTACCTTTTCATTTTCAGCAAACAATGATAATATCTTTGTTTAAACAATAATGAATTAGGCAATTATGGTATCTATGTGTAGCATAGTGTTGTGTTTAAATAAGCAGTAGTAATATTAAGATAGCTAATACAGTCTTTGATCCCATGAAAATTATTTTTATTCAAATTAGGCAGTTAAGACAAATTACTAATTTAAAAAATTAGTTCAAGGAAGAACATATGTGTACAAATGAGTGATACAAACAAGTGCTCTGCCAGTTTTCATAGATCACCATGATTGGGTTATAAAAAGACTGTGAGCAGTAGGAATTGACTTGTGGAAGTGGAGGTAGAGATGTGGAGATGTGTGTGACATGTTTACATGAAGTAATCATTGATTTTTCTACTTGTATATGCTATAGAAATTTTTGGCTAAATTATGCCTCCTTGAGTAGTGTTAGTTTGAATCATGTTTTAAAATTTTCAGCTGAAGTGAAGTAGTTACAAAGATTATAAAATCCCAAATTGCTATAAATATTTGTATTATATAATTGACCTTTAAAAAACTAAATTCAAAGGAATATAAATTCTGAAGTGCTAGTGGGTATTCAATCACTATAATATTTATATTATAGAATAGATGGATTTTACTTTAGATTTAGATTTTACTTTATATAATATTTTATTATTTTTTAAAAAATCAATTATTTTAGAGTAGTTTTAAGTTTGGGGCAAAATGAGCAGAAACAAGAGAGATTTTCTATTATCCTTAAAATTTTTTCATAATTGAATCCATATTTTTATTGCACATCCTCCACAGAATTTTTACTTAGTCTACTGCTATTTTATGCTTGGAAGTTCTAACTGATCATTTTTTCATACTAAAAAGATATTAGAATTTTAAAATCTTAAATATCCTTTGACTGTAGGATTTTAAGTAGTTAAAAGTTATCACTATTAGCATATATAAGCATGTTAATTTTTTAAAGGGTTACTAAACATATGTAAGATTTTATTGTAAAGTTATCTCATGATGAAATAAATGGAATCTCTTTTTCAATTAATTGGTTATCTCCTGCACCCATGGATGGATATTACTTGTTGCTAGAGACAGGGCTGAGCATGAATTTCATTGCTGCTTTCCATTTTCATAGATAAAAGTGTTAAGAAACTTTGCTCACGTAGATAAGTAGGCAAGAATAGAAGAACTGTTGCAGTCATGTCGCTTACATTTTTGATATCCCAAGTCTTAGACCAAAAAAAGATCTCATACTAGTTTTTCATGAAAATTTATTTCTGCAGTCTGACAATTGACTAGGGCATATTTCAATGTGTTGAATAAAAGAATTGTAGACCACTTGGCTTACAAAGCATCAAAGTTCACTTGAATGCTGATATTCAGAGTTGTTCCCTATTTTTTCTACCCTATTGTATGAGGTACATTGGAGCTGTACTCTTGATAAGTGAGAGTTGATTCTCAAGGACAGGTAAGAAAAGAGAATGAACTTGACAACTTCAATGTCACTGAGTGATCAATTTTATCAATTTTTTGAAAAAAAAATGTGTACATATGGCATTGAGGGTTTATAATTAGTTAGATTAAGTAATCAATTAATAGTTGAGGAAATTGTTACTTTAAAATTTAATTCTCTCCCCTTTGGAAAATCTTTTCACACCCCATTATAGCATTCCTCAGTTTGAAGGTTACTATTTTATAGAACAACAAATTGACTATTTGGCTGAATTTATCTGGAAAGTTACAATGAAGCTAATGCACAGTCTAAAGCACAACTAAGGAAGAAATGTTTCAAAATTTTGACTTAGTTCCATTACTACAGAGACAGCTAGTCTAGTCTAGAATGAGCCAATTTTGTTCTGCCAAGAAACATGAAAATTTCCCATGGATGGAATGTCATCGCCTGGGAAATAAAAAACATGTGTCCTTTGGCAATGTGTAGGGATGCCTGTTTTCACACCTGCATCTAGAACCACAGGCAGTCCCAATTTCCCAGGAGAACTGAAGAGAAAGAAAGTTGCCTCCACAGAAGTGGTGTTGTGCTTAGCTCAAAAAATAAGTCTTCGCATATGTGTTCATCCTTTGCAATTGGCTTGGACTTTTGTGTCTCCAATGAATGCAACATAGGTTGGGGATTTCCTTAAACACTTCTGGAGAATCTTAGACATCGGCAGCATAAGAGACTGAAGCACTTGTGAGACAAATAAATAAGCCCAGTATGAAAATTGAAATGAGATAATACTTGAAATGAAGAAAAGCAAAAATTAATTACTATGAGTACTTGTGCATTTCATGTATAAAAGACTCTGTATGTGTTTGCTGAGTTTTTCCAGATTGTGTAGAAGCAGTTAATAAGCACATTGCTCTAGTTAAGAGGTTTACTCCTATTACCCTACTTATAATAACGTTCCATGTCTCCATATAAGAACAAGTAAGATATACATAGTAAATAGAATATGAGGCATTAATTGTATTGAAGAATACCATATAGATTATTATCTATATCATTTTGAAAACTTAAACATTAGTTATTTTATATCACTATATTCTCAATTCAAAATATTGGGTAATATATAACTACTTAAGGAATTTCATTTTCTAAGGTGACCATTGCTTTGAAATTATTGACTTATGGGATATACAGTGATAAGGGGAAAGTGATGTGGGTATTGATGGGCACGTGGGGAGGAGAAAGTGATTGCATCCCATTAAATGCATGCTGTTGTGTCAATAATAGAAAAAGAGTTTTATATAACTTATAGAAACTTGGGTGCTCAGCTTAAAACTAATGAATAGATGATCTTATTTCATGTAGTTCTTATCTGTACAATGAATATAATATATCCCCTAATAATCTCACATGATTGTTATCAAAATCGATAAAGAATGTGCAGAAAAGTTCTAAGTATCCAAATGGAAACTGCCATAAAGCAATAGGATTAATGAAGACTAATTTAATCATAGGTTATTGCTTATGAGAATGAGGAATTGAATAAAGAAAGGGTGATGGAGCTCTATTAGATGTTCTATCAGAGCTTACTTCATTTTCTACCTCCTTATCTGACCTGTCCCCAGAGCTGGGACCCCACCCTCTTTCTGAGTCTTGGACACTCAGCCTGAAACACTCGCTAACATCAACCCTAAGCCCTAAACAGCAAAGCAAGAGTATTTAAAGAATTCTGGCCAGCTTTCCAGGATGCATGTTATGAAACTCTCTGGCAAATGCTACATAACACTTTCTTGTCCCTTAATGCAGGAAAGCAACAGATTATGAATGATTGTTATTCAGCTAATAGCCCAAGATTTCTGTAAGAAAAGATGTATATTTGCTTTGAGTGAGAGTACATATGCAATTCCCTGCTTCAAGTTTTTTTGTTTAGATCACAGAAAGCTCTCAGGACTTAAAAATTATCAGAAAAAAGGAGTAATGAACTTTCACCATGGACTCACTGTCATTCCCTGAGGAAAGCAACAAGGAGACTCAGAATTTGTGAAATACCTTGGTTATAAGATTTTGAACACTCCCCATACCACTCACTGCTAATTGCTGAGTGCCTGTTGAATTTGGGGTCCATCCATTGTCCTACCTTTAGTCTAAGGGTCAACAATGTGATGGAAGTATCTGAATGCATGTAGACATGATTTTATAAGATGAACAAAGGATATGTGAAATGTTTTATTTAGTGTCTGACTCTTGGTATCTTGGGCTTTTTCCTTATTTTGTTTTAAAGAACCAGAAGTTTCATTTTCCCTCAGCAGGAGGACACAACCTCTATTTTTAACTAAATCTGATACTGAGGTCTTTTCTTAAGAACTGCCCAGAATCTTAGAGTAGGATTTTCAGCCTCAGTGTCACTGACATTTTGGGTTCTGTGCTTCTAAACTTTCTAGCATCATTTAGGATGATTATCTATTGGATTTTGATAGTGACACTGCACTTTCCCAAGCATTCTATCCCCCAAGTCTCACAGAAGTGACCACCAAAACCAGCTCTAGACATTTTCTCTGGTTGACAATGACTACTTTTAAAGACAGACTTCCTCTGTCTTGCTCTGCTTTAGCTCCATTGTTTTTCCTCTCCTCACCCTCATTGCCAAGACTAAAGTCCCAAACATTATTTTTTTTCCAGAGACCAAATTTCAGTCTTACCTGATGACAATTCACTGTATTTTAGGAAAAATATTTTTATTAATCAATTAATTCACCTATTTATTCACCCCCCAATAGTTTTTTTAGCATCTTATATGAACTAGGCACTGGGATTATGAAAATAAAGAGATAGTTTACATTAGAAGCAATGAATAGAGGCATGTACTATCTCTGTTAATATGCCACTGGATGGGGGAATGAGCTTTTTTCTTTTTGAGGAAAATTTACCAACAAATTCACCTGAAGTATTTTACAGAAAACAGTTCAGAACATCCTGGAATGTTCTCCAACTGTATGGAGCAACAGAAAGAATTCTCTGATCATGCCATTCCCAGTCCTTTAATACAAATCTTTACAAATGACCTCTACACAGTATAACTCTGATTTCTACACTGCCCATGACTTCTCATCTTAGTTTACCTTACTAGGGTCCTTATGCTTTGTATGGAAAATGAGGAAAATATCAGCAACAGGATCAGAGTCTCAACACTATCACAATCTAGCTTCAGAGCTATTTCCCCTGTCCTATTCCTCTTGGGTAAACTCCAGAATACTGCAACCTGGGAACTCCCAAGAACTTATAAGTAGGTACAGAGCCAGAAGTTCCAATTTAGAGAAAATTCCTAAAATCAAATATTTGAATAGAATTATCAGATACTCTATTGGCAATTCAATTTCAAATGTTAACATGTCATTTCAACATTCCCATAGGCTGCCAGAGGTTTCAACTCTTACTGGATTCAGAAGTAGTTATAGAACATTCTGATAGTATAGTGCATTCTAGAGGTTCCTACTCAGGTCAGGAAATTTTCCAAATTTTCTTGAGATAAGTATTCAACGCTTGACCTTCTTTCAAGCTCACATGTAATTCACACAGACTATAGACTCATATACTACTCTTTGTGCCATCTTAAACCTATTTATCAGCTTAGCATAACAGGAAAGGTAGGAAAACTTTTTGCTTTTCATCTGGAGACTCTCAACAGGAATACAGACCCAAAGCCTGCTGTGCGTCCCAGCTCAGATTCTTCCACCACTCTATCACGGCAGGGAGGACGGGGATCCTTTTCACAATTATCCTCATCTGAAAAGTCTCCACAGTCATTGTCACCATTACACAGAAGTCGCTTCTTTATACACCTGCCTGCAATCAGAACCAGGAAAGATATGTGTCTAAGGTCAATTTTTTTTTTCTCTTTCTGAGTTTTCAAGAGCACTCGAACACTGGATGAGTCAAAACACACATTCATTTGGCTTTTTGTACCAATAGATAAATGTTCCTTCTTGGGTCTCAAACTTGTAGATATCAATGTTTTGATTTATGCTTCTTGCTTTTGACTCACAAGTGCACTCCAATGAACAATGGGAGTGCAAAGATTACCTGTCTCACATTTAAAGTCATCTCCACAGTCATCTTCAGCATCTTCACAGACCTGAGTGGACTCACAACTCTTTCTTTCTCCCACAGCATGCATGCATCTTCGCCCATTAAATTGCCCAAAGGCCTCAATACTCCTGGAGCGGAACTGGACAAAACCAGCTGGAAATGTTAGAATTTTCAGTGTCCAGTAGGGATGATGATCTAAAGCTGCATCCACACCATTACAGCCCTCTAAACCCAGGTGAGTCAAGGGACAGAAACTGTAAAAGCAGCGAGGAATGGAACCTAAAGTCACACTCATCTACTAAGGTTTGCAGTCTCTTTCACAGAATATTGCTCCTCTGCTGCTCATTTAGTAAGCCACAAAGAATTTAGGTTTCCCAGCATCTTAACCACATCTATTTAGGCATTTATCTTTAATTCTTTAAAAAATTATTTAAATAATGTATGTATATATATTTCACATCATTGTGATCCCTGGGGGGTCACCCACCACCTCCCCTTCCTGGCCACTCCAGCTGGTCCCCTCCCCCAGTTGTGTGCTTTTGTTGGGTTGTTCGTATATATCTTTAATTCTTGATTGGGAGCTCAATTTTGGGACTTCCTGCCACAGAGTCATTTTCCTAGAGATACCAGTAATACAGTTTCCACCTGGGGACACCCTTGACCATGAATGCTTACCATTTGTTTGAGGCAAGGGTTGCATTCTGACCATTGGCTCCAAGGGCTCATCTTGCAGTCTATGGGCAACACAGCACCACTCTCTTCTTCTTTCGTTATGGCATAACTAACAATCGGGCATGTTAACTTATAATAACCATTATGTAAATCTGTTCATAAGAAGTTTTCATCAAACCAGTTTAATGTACTGACCACTTTTTCTCCTTTTGATCATGTATTTAACTTTAGTTTTCACTTAACAATGTATTGAGAGTTTTTGGAACCTTAACTCACCTTTTGTTTAATTCTTGTACTAGATTGCAATTTATTTTTTAAGATACAATAATAACAAGGAGTAGGAAACTTGATAATTTTCTTGTTAGGAGTTTTACATTGAATATTCTTATATTTCTCAGTAGTTTATGAACTCATTAAAGCTATAAGCCTTGTTTTACATTGCCCTACCTCACCACCCAGAATGGTAAAGTCTTGCATTTCCTGGTTCTCTGCAAATACAATTAGTTTAATCAATCAAGTAATCAAGCAAGCAAGCAAGCAAGCAAGCAAGCAAGCAAGCAAATAAGCAAGCCCTTCTTGTACCAAGCATCTATTCAGTCAAGTTTCCCCATCACTGCATTCTGTATGCTCTCAAGTGGAAATCTTACCACTTCACATTCTACTTTAGACACATTCCTCATCTTTCTGAGATTTGACATGATCGATTTTGGCACCTAGTGCTTTCCGTCCCACCCCCAAACCCAATGCTCAGCACTTTTTTTGACTATGAACTTTTCCTTCTTTCTGGGTGTACCATTTGCAGTTGCAACAGCAACTTGGATTATGTCATTCAATGACAGAAAAAAAAGTAAAAATCAGAAGTCACTGAAGGAGAATCCTTTTAATTTCCTAAAAATATTTGTCAATTGAATATCTGCTCTATGTTCAATTCTTAGTTTTATTAGCTCCTTTCCATTTGTGAAATAATAGGTTCAAGTTGTTGACATTTAAACACAAACAAACATATGATTGAATGAATAAAACACTCTAAATTCTACATTTCCTCCCAATCACCTCCCCATTTTCTTTCTGTCCTTCAAAATGACTCTTCTCGAGTCATGCTAGAGTCCAGCAGAGGGGTTAAATTTCCAGAGCCCTGAAGATAAGACCCCAAAGTATGGATTCATTTTTCACTCCACCTTCATCGATCCAGCAGCTGCCAAGAACAAAAGTCACATCCTCCAGTACCTGGGAAACAAATGCTGTTTTGCATTGTGAATTGGCTTCTGTCTGAGATATCCATGAGTACAGTAAGGGGAGAAATTTTGAGGACAAGTTTCGGAACAACTTTCTTCTTATTAGACTAGAGAGACTTTGATCTTGTATCTCCAAAAAGCAGCAGCAGCACCCCAGAGCAGAGTCTGGAAACACATGAAAGACCCAGAGGAAAAAAAGAAAAACCTAGGGAATTACTTGGGAGGAAGGAGTAAAGACCTACCTGCCAGTTCCAATGGCAAAAAAGAAAACTTTTTCCAAGGAAGAGCTACTTGGCAGTGATGCTGAAGTAAAAACTGGCTGTGGGGGTCTCCCCAAGAAGAAGAAGTTTCTGTTTTTTCCCCAAAGAGAAAGCAGTCAGTGACCAAAAAGTGGCAGGAAATAGGGTTGTTTTTAAGAAAAAGAGGAAATTCTCTTCCAATCAGGTGCCGCTCAGCAGTGGCTCTGAAGCGACTGGGAGCAGCAAGAACAACATCTTGAAGACAAAGAAAAAGTTCTCAAATCTACCCCAGGGAGATCTAAATAGGCATGTCCCTAATGGGGTCTACACCATGGTGACATTTCCAGTGTACCCTCTGTACCCAAATAAACACAGACACATACACACAATGACACTTTTCTAGAGGAACTGTGGTAAACATGTTTGTGTTTCTTTCTCTTCCAAAACCAAACCAGTAAAGCCTCATCTTCTCCTTCAATCTTACATACCTCTTGGCCACTATCTAAATTCTCTCATCTTCTTAGCCATGTTTGCTTTCTGTAAAAGTAGATCGAACTCTGGTCTCTTGTTATCACAGTCATTGCTCAACCTTCCCATTCCAAGGACACTTCTCTTGCCAAAGTCAATAGTGACCACCATTTGGTTCACTTGATTTCCTTCAGTCCTTTCCTTTGTGATCTCATAGTAGTCAATACAGTTGACCACACTCCTCACTGGACTATGAGGCTTTGTTAGCTTTTTTCTTCTTTGTCTCATTTTCCTGATTTCCTGTGCCTTTCCCTTTGATAGTCCCTGAAATACTGCTTTTCCTCAGGATCCTGTCCTTAGAACTCCCTTTCTCCTTTACACTTAATCCAGGGCTTTGGTCTTCAGAATAATGACTTCCAGAGATATATTAGCATTTCAGCTATTTCTCCTATGTATTGACCTGTTAGATTTCACTGTTCATTGAATCAATGTATCACAAAAAATTTTATTATTTTTCTTTTTTCTCAAAACTGTTCCACTAATAAATGATACTTCTACTTATTCAGAAACTTGAGTGATAACTGTCTTATTCTGAATCTCCTATATATTACCAGACACCAAAACCTTTTTTTATTAGTCTTCTAAATGGATTTCAAATCCATCAGCCCTTCATATTTTTCAGATATTTCTTGATCTATGGTTTATACTCTCTTTGTATCTTTTCTAGATGATAATACTTTTTTCCTAATCCAGTTTTTAACAAATCATCCAGAGGCACCTTTTGAAAATGTAAATTTGATCGTACCATTACCCAAATAAACCCTTACAGTTGCTTTGCAGTTAGTCTTAAGATGAATTCTGAAGTTAGCTTAACATGGTGTGGTAGGCAGAATAAAAATCCCTCCATCACCCCCACTTGCTACAAAATAATTGTACATTAATATACTAAACTTGTGACTATGTTCACTTACACGGTAAAAAAAAACTGTGTAGATATGATTGAGAGAAGATTATCTTGCTTTAACTGGTGGTCCCATTCCAATCACGTAAACTTTTAAAAAGAGAAGAGTGGTTCAGAGAGATATAAAGCCAAAAGAGGCAGGAGAAATTGAAACCATTAAAACTTTAAAAATGAGTCCGCCCACTGCTGTTGGCTCTGTAAAAGGAAGGATGCAGTGAGCCAAGGAATGCAGGCTACCTTTAGAAGCTGGAAGAGAAAAGGAAATGGATGCTCCCCTAGAGCCTCCAGAGAAGAGCACAGGCTTGCTGGCGCCTTGATTTTCCCCAGTGAGACCTATTTCAGACTTCTGACCTATAGAAATGTAAGATAATAAATTTGTCTTGCTTCTAGTCACTAATTGTAATTTGTTACAGCTGTAATAGGAAACTAAGAGATGAGGTAGAAAGTCTTGCTTGGTCTATTTCCTTCTTAATTCCTCAATTTCACTTTATTCTATATAAACCTCAGTCACACTGACTTATAATTTCTAAGATAAGCAACTTCTCCCCATCTTTAAATCCTATTCACCACACTGATCTCATCTTGGACATATTCATCAATTACCTCATGTGATTTACTTTTCTACATATGTATTCTCATAGCATCTTGTTCTTCCCAATGTCAAAATTTTAGCATTAATGTACATTATTTTGATCAGTTTGTTCACTCATTTATTCATTCTCAAATTTTTATTAATTATTTTCTATTTGCTAAACATGCAATATAAAATAAAAGAAACAGCTATATAAAATAACAGCAATATAAAATAAAATAAAAACCTTGATCCCCCAAACAGATAGAGCTAAAAATAGATAATGGAGTTAAGAAATGTTTCACTCTTGATCAACTTCCATATCAAGAGCCTAGAACATAGTAGGTGGTCAGCAAATGTTTTTAAGTGAATAAATGAATGAGTGAAAGAAAGCAAAGGCAATCCTTGATCAAGTGATATTGCATTCCTCTAGATTATGAACTTTCAGTGAATCTCTCACAGTTGCATTTGAGCAAGACTTACCATTAGTCAAGTTTCATAACTAGCAGATCCTTTCTGTAACCCTGACTCTTACCTACCACATCCAGGAAGTTAGGAGCTTCGATGATTTTCAATATTATGAAATGCAGGTACAACAGATATAATATGTAAAAATATGTAACAAAGATTACCACAACTCCCTGAAGAACCTGCTTCCCTGGAAGTCTATCAGTGCATATCTGAAATCCACATGGCTGAATAATTTTCTGCTAGACCATTTCTATAAAACTTAAAGCCTCTGGAACTGACAGCCTCATTGAGAGACAACTGTAAAAGATATAGAACAGTGGACCTCAAAACTGCGTGTACATCTCAATCCTCTCATATTGAAAATGGAAATTGTAAAATTGTGAGCCCCCATTTAATGCCTACTAGGCTTTCCTGAGAATGGGCTTTAGCCTGCAAAGCTTTAGAAACTGCATCTCAGGTGATTTTTATGTTTACATAGTCTGGAGAAAAATTGGCAACATCTGGTGAGCAGTTATAAAATGTATAGGGGTAGAATTCAAGTATGGATGGGATGCTCACTATATTAACATAACCCAAACTAGGGACCACATTGACCTTGAAAATGTCACTGAGTTCTTCTACCATGTGTTTCTGATATTGCTCTGGAATTCTCTATAGACTTTCAAATATCTTCTAGTTTCAACAGTTTTAGAAATTCCAGAGGCTATTACTAATAGGCTTACTGTCTCTGTCTAGATCCTGTTGGCATTCATTACTTGCCTAGAAAGTCATGCAAGCATTTTGAGTTAACATCTTTCCAGCAGAGTTGAGGACCTCATTTCCAGAAAGCATAACTCCTGTTAATACAACTTTATCTTTCTTATCCACCACTGAGACCAGTTTCAATGAACTATTTCAGAATAAACAATACACATTAGAGGATCTTGCATGGAGAATAAAACATACCACATATCTTTCAGAAAGAGTTAATAGTTCTTTATCAGGTAAGTCTAAAATCCAGCCAATGGTGAGATGAATTAATGAAAAGGATCTGTCCCACACATGAATGATGAGGATCCTGCTCCAATAATATGGACAGTCCTGCAGATGGTTCTGTCACATTCTTTGTAAGAGCCCCACATTCACATTTATTAAATGTGTACATTTATTCCCTTCCTTCTTAACTTCTTCTAACTGAAAGTCTCCTTTTCTTTTTTTACATTTGAGTCACATTTTGGAATTGCACAGAACACCTGATCTCTACTTTCCTAGACCAAGATTTAAATTCATCCCCTGAATGATCTAATTGGGGCCTATAAGAAGGTTTCCACAGATCCCCACCCTAGACCTGGGAGCAGGACTTAACACCCTTGTGGATATCAAGTTCAGTGAATTTATTAGTGCTAACACTACCACAACAAGCTCCACAGGCTGAATGGCTTAAATAATAGATATTATTTTCTTATTATTTTGGATGCTGGGAATTAGTAAAGGATACTTAGTAAAGGATACTTAATTTGAACTTGATTAAACTCTTTAAAGTTCTTATTTCCAAATAAAATCACACCCTGAGGTATTAGGGATTAGGACTTCAACATACGAATTGGGGGAGACGTAAAATTTTGCTTTTAACATTCTCTCTATATATTTTTTCCAGTTAAACAATTCCCTAATTTGATGACTGGGTTTACTAGACAATTTGCAAAACCTGCTCTCCTAGTGACATTTTTATCCGACCACTGAGAGAGAAAGGTTGTGATACTAGTTTTCTTTTACAGATAGTAAAGTAAAAAATACAGGGTGCTACTTATCTGAAGTTAATTAGTGGAAAAATGTATTTAAAATCTGTATCTCTTCATTCTTAGCTCACTGTAATTTTGCCCTGTTCCTCAAGCTGTTATTGTTTTGCCCCTACTCAAATCATCTCTGAAGTATTCTAGAGCTATTTTAGGCTTGTGCCCAAATCATGTCAAACTGGGCAAAACCAATCTAAAAGTTTTGTTAATTCCTGACTGCTTTTGCCTTCACTGTACTGGGTCTTTTGTTATTTGAAGGTGAAAAAAGCCAGGACTCATGGGTATATAAAAGAGAGAAGAACAGATTTAGTAATAGGAATGTGTTTTTGAAATAAATGTGCTACATAAATCTTAAGGAAATCAATCTTTGGATAATGCCTTTTGAGAATACCCTGCCCCACTCCTTTTGACTAACTGAGTAGTCTCTCATGGCTAAGAATTGTGTGTGCAACACTCACCCCTGCCTGTTACCTGCTGAGCTATTAGGCCGAGTGGAAGAATATTTGAGAAGCACTCTCTAGATTCTCAGAGTAAATGTGTTTATCAAGCAAAGCCTATCTGCAAGTGTTTCAACCTCAACTTGAAAATCACTTCCTACATCAAATTGCTGTACATCAGCACAGCAGGAGATCTAACTCCGGGCCAGAAATATCACTGATGTGTGCCAGTCTCATCATTCTGCCATGAAGAGAAGGTTGCAGCTTTAAGAGAAGAAGCCTCAGGAGCTGCTCACACGCCAGGACGCTTGTGTTGGACTGCTACTGGAAAACAACTGCTGTAGAGTAGAATCTTTTTATCAATAAATAAGACAACATGGCTCTTTTGAGTGGAAAAATATCAGCTAACTATGTCTGCATTCTTAACCCATGGATCTGCCAGCTTACTTAGTTCATGCAATTCACAGAGACATAATGATAACATAAGAGCAGTGTGTAAAATATTGGTTTTTTTTAGGACCTTTCTTGATTGCTCAAATATTAGTGATGAACTTCTTTCATGTGCTCTCAATCATCAACACTCAACAATATTTATGGAGGGCCAACTCTGTCAAGAATATTTTAGTAGCCATGACCATAAGACAATAGGCCTGTCATTATAGAACCATCATTATAGGAATGAGATACAATAAACAAGGACACCAGACAATATAGCTTGCAGTATCAATTAAGACATATGAGTAGTAAAGAAAAATAAAATAGTGGTAGGATAAAGAGGGCCACAGGATTGGGGTTGGGGAGGAGGATTTTTATATAGGATAGTGACAGTGATAAAAGTCTTTCCAAGGTGATGTGTTGCTTTCATTATGTGTTCAAAAAAATTTTTTTAATGTTCTTCCATCAAAAGTGTGGTCTCTGTGTTCTGTTCTTGAGGCAGGCAGGGTCTTTGTTCATGTCATAAATGAAATGCAGGAGTGGTGAACTTCCATGACTCTTAGGGTTAGATTAGAAAAAAAATGTAGTAGTGCTAGTATATCTAAAGACATTTGTTCTGTGGGCCTTTACCACTAATTATGAAGTGGAGTCCATATTATAGGAAGGAGGGAGGAAGGAGAGGGGGAAAGAGAAAAGGAGAAGGGAAAAGGGGAGACAGGAGGGAAAGGGTACACAGATCTGATTTCTAAGTGATCATAGAAATCCATAAGAGGAAGACTATAGAGACCCAATAGGAAAATGGATAAATGTGTGAACAGTGCACCAAGGAAAATATAACATGCCCTTTAAACATAGGAAAAAAGTGCAACCTGACTCAATAAGAGGAGGCAAATAAAAACTATTCAGAGGACACCATATTTTTTAACCTGAGAGATTGGTGGATATCCAAAAGATAGTCTAGAGTCTCTGTTGACCAGATTATAGGGAATCACATGCTCTATACTTTCTTAGGGAAAGTGTGAATGAATACATTCTTCATGGGGACATGGGACAATTCTAGCAAAGTCACAAAGATGATTACCCTTTGACCCAGTCTTGTCATTTCTGGGAATTAATTCTTAAGCAAGATTATCCACTTGAAAAGATGATATATGAATAAGGATATTCACTGTAACATTGCTTATATTATAGCATATTATAGTATAAAATATAAAATATTGGAAACATGCCAAATATTCAACAAAAAGAGACAGATTATCTGAATTCTATCCACACAGTGGAAAATTAAATGATACAATAGGAAATTAATCAACTGTCAGGAGGATGAGGAAGTTCTTTCTATATCAATATCCAAAGGTTTCAGAATATATTGTAAAGAAAAAAGCAAAATCTAAAAGAGTATGTAAAAATAAGTCACTGTCATATGTGACTTTGCTTTAATTTACATTAAAAATACTGAAAAGATACAGAAGATGTTAATAAAAGTGGTTATTTATGAGATAAGTATTGGGTAGTATTCACAGTATTCTACATTATAATATCACATGTCACATGTCATGAAAAATGAGTGGGGAAATCAAGTGTTCTCAAGAACTGCCCTGTTATGTGTTTTGATCTCTGATTTATGTAAATATGTTGTTATTTACAGTTATTTTCAGTCAGAGGGAAAATAAATCAATAGCTATATTCACAGCACATCTCACCTTGGTCTATGCCTGTGCTAAGCATTTTGTACTTATTATCTCAGGGACTTCTCGCCACTATCAAATTGACTCCATTTCCTCTTCTGCACTGGTAGCCACTATATATTTTTTTATTTGCAGGTGAGGAGTAGGCTTAGGGAAGGAAAGGAATTTGCCTAGGGGGAACACAGGTAGTAAATTGTGGACCCTAGAGTCAAACTCCTAGCACTTGGTTCCAGAGTTTTGAGCTGTTACTCTATTTGCACAGTTTCTTAATATTTCTATTCTACCCCAAGAAACAGAAAAGCTCCTTCATCACCTGTTCTCAGGATCACAAACAAATCATCACTGAGAACTGCCAAGAGTCTACCAGGAACAATCAATTTCTATGGCTGCAATTTAAGATGAAATATCTGCAGCAAAAGTTATCCCTCAAGGCTAGCTGCAACCCCATCCATCGTTCAGATGCCAGAAAGCTTATCAATATGAAAGCAACAGCAAGGTTATTCCTCTGAAGAAGAATTTACATTCATTGAACTCTTACCATGCTCTAGGCTTTGATGTTATAGGTACATTAAATGTATCATGATTTAATATTAAAAAAAAAAACCCTTACTATTTAGGTCCTGTAGTCTCATTGTCATTGCTATGGGCTAGATTTTTGCGGCCCCCCACAATCCCTCTGTAGGGATATGTTGAATTTCTAATGCCCCTGTGCCTTAGAATGTGACCTGTAACAGAGGTAATCCAGTTAAGTTGAGGTCATTCAAGTAGAGCCTAGCCCAATATGACTGGTGTCCTTATAGCAAAGAACACTTGAAGCCAGTCTGACAAGGACAGAGGGAAGATGATGTGAAAACAAGAAACAGAGCTGATGGAAAGGCGATAGATAGCTCCAGTCTGCAGCACAGGAGGGTTTGTTGCCCTCACCTTCCATATACTGAAAAGGCATCTGACTTCTCAGAGCAGTACAGCCTGCTAATACCTTTCTGCTGAACTCAAGAACTACAACACACTAGGTTCTGGTTGTTGAAATCAAATGGTTTACAGTGCTAGGAAGTGAATGCAATCACCAACTTGTAGATGGGGATGCCAGGTGTAAGCAGTTTGAGCAACTTGCTTAGTTTACACAGTTGGTTGATAAGTAATGGTACCTTCTTCTGAACTTGGCATGTTCCAGAGGACAGCAATTTTATGATTAAATTTTGCTACTCAGCAGTTAAAAATGATGACAACTTTTCTTTTTTTAAGATAACATGGATGAAACTTGAGGTGATTATGCTCAGTGAAACAAGTCAGAAAGTGAAAGAGAACTAAGGAATGGTTTTGCTTCTATGTGGAACATCAAGAAAACAAATGAATATCAATAAAGGAACATAATAAAAATAACTCTTGGACTCAGAAAAATATGGTGGTTACCAGAGACGGAGGGGGGGAGGGGAATGATAGGAATAGGGGGTGGAGAAGGGCAACTTGATAGGGTGAATGGCACTAGGGCTTTGGTGGTGGTGCAGTTCCCTAATACATGTATCGAAGTGTAAATCTGCACATCTGAAACTTACACAATGTTGTAAATTAATGCCAAATCAATAACAATGGTATTTAAAAACAAATGTAAGAAACCACATATGATCCTTGCCTGCATATACCAAGCTTACACTTAAAAATTTTGGTATCTGTCATTCAGATTGAATGACAACCTGTTCCTTGTACCAATTGTAATGCAAGCATTAGGCTCTCGGTTCTTTTTGGTTCTAGAAATTATACTGACACACTGGGCAGGGAAGAACCATGGTCAAGGCTGGGGGAACTAGAGTCAGGTGAGATCCCCAACCTCCCAGGAACCTTCATGCTCTTCTCTGGGCTCTTTTTCTGATGTTCTTCCTCTCCTTTTTGTGCTCTCTCCATCCTTGATGATGCTGCCCTTTTAGCCTTTTCTCCCAGTTCCAGGTGAGCCCACTCACACACATGCACACCCCCTGAATCCAAGCCTGTGCTATTATGATCATGGGGAGGGCATAATACCACATGTGCAGGTCATAGCTGCTTATGGAGGGAAATATCTGACCAATTCATTTACCCTATGGTGTCCTAAGAAATCATTTTCAAACTTCAGACCTTTGGCTAAACTATGTGTCTGCCTTATGACAGATCTGAACTCTGTTTTGCCCTTGGCTCTGTGCAGGACAAGCCTAAAGCACTGCCCAGGGTATGGTGGAAGGGCCACAAGAAGCCCAGTCTGACTCAGCAGTGCAGCTCCTTGGAGCTGCAGACCAGCTAAGGTTCTTGTTCTGACACAGATGAATGTGGCCTGGACCCAGGGATACCAGCTTCAGAGCAGTGAAGCCCTCTCTGTTTTGAACAGTAGTGGCCACAGTGAATTTTTTTTTTTAACGAAAGGGTCAGGGTAAGTGTAAGAAGACTAAGTCAACTTTTGTTACATACTTTCCCAAATCCCTATGCCCAGTGAAATATTCTCTCAATGCAACAAGGTTTGTTAAATGATAGAAAGAAGGGATGATGGGCAGAAGGAAATCAGTGCAACTCTTGACTCAGGGCCTGAGCACATCAAGGCACAGATGCCCCATCCTACCATATGTGGACCAGTGAGCAAAGTGGGGTCCTGGAGGAATGACAGTCTCTCTAATAGCCCAGAGATAGGTGAAGATGGACAACAGAGACCAAGACAGATTTTGGTAGAACCAAGAATCAAATGTCCCAAAGGGAAGTGGATGCAGGTCAAGGTTGTCTGAAAAAGGAAGAGATATTTGGCAGATCTATCCTCCCAGCCAAAAGTCAAAGCCTGAAATCTCTCAGTACCAGCACCAGATGGGATCAGATGAATGGGTTCCCTTTGATCTTTCTCTCCAGCAATCCTGCGCGGTGGGGATGATCAGTAAGCAAGTGTAGTCTGGCTGATTTATTTTTAGGATGGGCTTGCTCTGCTCTTGTAATTCCAAATAGGATACCAGCAAAGGGAGAAAAAGCAAGTCTTGGAAAAGAAGGAAATGTTATCTTTGCTGGGAAGGTTGGCAGGATGGTTGTTCCTGATTGGAGGGAATACACCCTAAACCTCATGAGAAAATGAGTGCCTCTGAACACACCTGGGAATATCAAGGACCAGGAAAATGAGTCATCTTTGCTAATGTGGGGGCAAAAGATCAATATATGAAATTGTATTGGACATTGATTGAAGCAGAGTGAGGGAGAGAGTAATGTCATTAATTTTATTTTCCTTTTCTTTTTTTGCCTTTCTATTTTTAAAATTCCTTCCTTCTTTCCTTCCTTCCCTCCTTCCTTCCTTCCTTCTTTCCCTCCCTC